>APFE030941933.1:26949-57641 GCA_000404065.3 Pinus taeda
AAACACTGTTTTTTAGATATATGACCAGGTCTGGAAGGAGGGGTTGCCCTAGGCCATGGCTGTAGCATCACAAACCATACTGGTGAGATTTGGAGCTATAACAAGAAGTAATAGCCACAGAGAATTCTCTGTGCGGTTGCATATCCAGATAAGTTTCCACCACAAGCACCTAAATGGAAAGCATTCAATGCTTTCTCAGCTTCCTCATGCGTGAGGCACCTCTGTAAAATCGTATTGATACCATGATGGTAAAGAGTGTTGCAAATGATCAGATAATCTTTGGCTTGGTATCGAATACATCATTGTTGCGAGCGAGAGGTATCAGGCCGAAAAGTTTGGGTCTGGAGATAGATCAGTATATCTCCATACCATGCATCAAATGATGATATTAGAAATAGAGACTCATCCAAAATCGATGGATCAGATGTTGAATCAATGGAGGTTGAGGGAAGGTCACAAAGTAACTCTGCGAAAACTAGAGATTTATTTGATTTGGACTTGATAAATTCTAGATCAAACTCCTACAAAATGACTCTCCATTTTGAGTATTTTCCCCACAGCAATTGACGTGAAAAAATGTATGTCATAGGGTTGCAATCCGAAATGATAGTTGTTTTCCGTAATAGGATGTAATGGAGAAATATTTGAACAGCTTGCACAACTGCCAAAGTTAGTTTCTCGACATAAGAGTACTTACTTTCTGTATCATTGAGATTGTGGCTCAAATAATAAATTGGATGTCCAATCCCATTTTCCTCTTGGACTAAAACCATGCCAATGGTTGTATCTGCAGCGTCGAGATACAGGTAATAGTCATTTTGATAATTTGGAGAATACATTAATGAAGCTCTAATCAAGGTATCTTAAAGAGCATCAAAGGAAGCTTGAGCAACTTGATCCCAATGGAAGGGTATCTCCTTTTTCAAAAGACGCATAAAACCTTTAGCCATCTCAGTGTAATTAGGAATGAACCTCCTCAGAAAGTTTGCCTTCCCTTGCAATATCTGTAACTATAAAAGATTTGAAGGTGGAGGAAGATCAAGAATTGTGTGAACCTTTAATGGATCAAGTTGAATCCCTTCGACTAGAACCAACACAAAACACACATTTGTGTCGATTGAGTTGTATCTTATAGTGTCGGCACCATAAAAATATCGCTCTCAAATGTTGTGGGTGATTAATTTGCTTTCTTGAATGAGTAGGTAAATCGTCAAGGTAAGGTTGAACAATGTGCTTGATGTCATGGAAGGCATAGTTCATTGCCCTCTGAAATGTGGCCCCTGCATTCTTCAAACCGAATGGGAGTTTCCTATAGGCGAATGTGCCCCATGAACAAATACAAGTTTTTTTATATTGGTCCTGTGGGTGGATATTGATTTGATTATAGCCAAAAAAACCATCCATAAATGAGAATATTTCGCATCTGGCACATTCGTCAATAATCTAATTGATAAAAGGAGTAGGATAATTATCCTTTGGACATGCCTGATTTACATCCCTATAATCGATGCACACTTGAATTGTCCCTTTTTTCTTCATGCCAGGAACAATGTTGGAAACCCAGTCAATAAGAGGTACAAGGTAAATGAAACCAACACACAAAAGTTTTTCAACTTTTGCTTTAATTGCAGTAGCTTTCTTTGGATGAACAGGTTAAAGCTGTTGTCGTACTAGCTTGACATCAGGGTACATTTTGATTCTGAGTTCAACAATACTAGAATCAATTCATCTCCTTGTAAGACCATGCGAATATATCTCTAAATTCACAAAAAAGAGTATGGTAACTATCGAATTCTGATGGAGAACAATATTTGTTGACACGGATATTTTCTACAACATTAGGCTTGGTTGAAATACTAATAGAAATCATTTCTTCAATATTTGACAAGTTTCACTCAGATTCTACTGTGTCTATGAAAACTAAATTCAAAAGGAAAACAACAACTGAAGGGTGGTTTAGTTCATTTGAATAATATTCTATGTCATCTAGAAGATGGGAACGATGATGATAATCTTCCCAAGGTTCTTCTCCTATCATCATTGATTAAATGATTCCTTCATCTGTAGAATGTATATGTGAGAAAGGATCAGAAGAAGCACCATATTCTAATGAATGGTCTACCCATACAATTGGTGAAAGTGGATTTGGGTTTGCCGCACAAGCCAGAAAAATTTATTGCTATGCTAGCTCAATCGGGCTTAGCGGCATAACCTTGGTATAAATATCAACTTCAAAACTGTTGGTAATCCTCCTTAAATTAGATGAGGTGGAGGAAATCATGTTGCAAGTCTCTACTCTTGCCACTTCCGCCAAATTAGATGGTGACGGTAATGTAAAAGTACCCATTAGGGAAGGATCTTTAAAGAGACCTACTCCAACAATTTGAAGTGACAGTGAGGGTCCGTGTACCAAGGGAATGGTTACTATAGCCTGTGAACTATTGGCAAAGAAGGCAAGCTAATCGATAACTATGATTCTAGCCTTATGATGGAATGTTATTGTATGAAAGTACGTGGAAACCATAGCAGCCATAGCATATACCCATGGCCTTCCTAGTAAAATGTTGTAATTGAGGGGTCCATCAACTACCTCAACTTCAACAGTAACTATTTTTCCCCCTAGTTCGATTTACAGGTTACTCAAAATCCCACGAGGACTATATGTTCATCCATCAAAAGCTTTTAACATGGTTGTTGATCGTGACAATGACGGTGAACCAAGTGTTTTCCATCAGCTCATTGACATAATGCAAGTAGATGCCCCCTCATCAATAATAGTTCGGTGAACATTCTTATTGAGAGATTTTACTTGAATTAGGAAATCTAATTGCACCGGTAACTGTGGTGTATATCCCACATGGTTAAAAACCACAAGATTGGAATTTGTAGGGTATATTCCGCCAATTGCTCACAGTAAAGTCTACTTCTGGGAGGGACAGTTTTGTAACACCTTGAGTGTGGACATAGCAAAAGGTGACTGAGCAAGATCTTCCACGATGTTATAGTTCTGAGCTACTCGAGCTCGAGGGTTAAATTTCGATTTATGCACAACTCCATTCAATGGTTTTATTGTCAATTCTGGTGCAATAGGTGGTGGAATATTTTCAGATGAAGTCGAAGTCGAAGGATTAGGTTGATTAGTGGCCTCATTATTCGACGATGATGATGGATTTCCATAATATTTGTTTCTCATTGACACCAAAACTTTGTTTTGTGGCTTTGTGATGGATAGTACTTGGGATATGGAAGCAAGGTCTATCACAACCAAATGTGTCTTCGGGTTTGGAAACGGATCAGTCAACTCTACAAAGTGTTAGAATTCTTTAAATGTTTAGAGACCTCTGAGCGGTGTGGACAATCTCTTGTAAAATGCTCGTCATTACAGATTATACATGGATAACGAGGTTTCCTTGCCGAAGTAGAGGAATTAGATGATTTCTCTTGAGGGGAATTATCTTGTTTCTTCTTGTTTTTCACCTTCTCCTTGCCTCCTAGTTGCTTTTGATTTTTTCCTTTGTCAGATGACACAACATTAACTTCAGAAGCTAGAGTGTTTTCTGATGCATTGGTAGTTCTATTGGTAATGGAAATAGTTTGACTAGATGGTAATCCTACTGTTAGCATGCTCGAAGAACTGATCACACTGTCATCGACATGAGAGTCCTTACTCGATTACGGAGGAGGAGGAACAGTGAAAGCTGGTCAGGGTGCATTGGGAATTTTGTCGTAGAGCATGCCGGATTGTGTGTAAATCAAATCCAAGTATTGGGCACGAGAAATTACTTTCTCTTCTATGAAAACTCCACCTTTTGCCACATCCTCGGTGATTGATGGCAACAAGGATTTTATGAACCACTCAGCCAAAAGCTGATCAAGAACATATGTCTTAACCATTCAACAATGGCGCCGCCACTCATGAATATGATTTGATATATGGGTAGCAGTAGTCTGTTTAAAGTTGGTTAGGAGTTTCATTCTAGTCTCGTATCTGATAGGTAACTGGAAGTGGATCAAAAATGTGGTGGCTAAAGTCATAAAGTTGTCGAAAGAAGTTCTTGGTAACGCAATGTAACATTTATCAGTCGGACCAATAAGTGTTCTTTGGAAAAGACGTAGTCTAACCAAATCATCATTTAATGAGTTTGATGAAAACCACAAATGAAAGGTCATGACATGATTCCATGGGTCTTCTCCGGGATTTCCATTGAATTTCGAAATGTCAAAAGGTAACTTATGCAAAATCACCGGCCACAAAGGTGAATATAAGATTGGATCACTGGTGAGCCGATTTAAATATGGTAATTCTAAAGTTGTTACAAATGGAAATTGTCGATTCAGGTCAGGTTGAGCATACCCAGGATATGATGGAATTTCCTGAGAAATAGGTCTTTGCATACCAACATAGGGCATCTGCATTTGGTAACCTTTATAAGGTTGTTGTTGAACAAATCCGGCATAGGGTGGTTGTTGATAACCAGGTTGAATTTGCGGTTGTCCATAAGCTGCAAAGCCTTGTTGATCAAGACCTTGGTAAGCTTGATACTATCCAAACCCAGGTTGAGCCTGTTGGGCAAGTCCAAATTGGGGTTGGAATTACTGGAATTGAGGTTGTTGAAATTGGGGCTACCACGGTTGTTGAATCAACTATTGTTGTTGTTGGTACAACTGTTGTTGATTTAACGGTTCTTACTGCCCAGCAATGAAGGGTTGGCCAGGTTTTAAATAAACTATACCAGTGTAAGCCTAAGTTAGTCTAGATAAGGGTATCTTAACCTGAGGTTGTTGAATCCCGAACACAAGTGGTTGTTGTACAACAGCCTGAGAAAATTGAACTTCTTGACCCGAAACATGTGTTTGTGAGGTAGAAGGACCAGTTTGTATCATTTGAGATACAACAGTTTGAACTTGTGACTGTGGTACAGTAGTAACAACAGGTGTAGTAGGAATAGCTGACACAGTTTGCAGGTTGTGTTGGATACAAAAGCCTTGGTTGAACTAGCATTGTTGGTTTCCATTGACAAGCTCGAATTCTAGGCTGACCTGAATACTACAGGATACTACCATATGACGGTCCTCCATAGGGAGGATAAGGTGAATAAGTATATTGCTCTCCATGTGGTGGCAATCTAGTATTTAATGGATACATAGTTCTTTGTCAACTAGATTACCCAGCTTGATATTGATATGTAGGATCAAACTATTGAGTTCCCATTAAAGAAGAACAAGGTAGAAGTCTAATTGAGGACATGGGTGATGATCATGGTGTAGAAGCAACCCCTAAGTGAGTTCCAGATAAAGATTGGTAACCAACCGGGATGGACGATTCACCATATAGGTGTGACTCAGGTGTTGTAGAAAACATCGAAGAGGTTGCAATAGAAGATTCTACTGTAGCTACATCAGATGATATAGTCTGGGATGTTGATGGTTGTTCAATCATAGTTAACTGACCCAAAAGTTGTCCTAAAGAATCGACGGGTACTTGAAAATAAGTAGGATCAAACGGAGCAGTAAAATGAGGAGTATGAGGGTAAAGATAAAGCCCAGTTCCAAAGTGGAATGGGGTTCCAGGTGTAGAATCTTTTTCCAATTCTTCCTCAACAACAATTAAACCAAGTGGAAGAACTTTGCTGTCTGGTTTGTAAAAGATTTCTGGTGTTGATAAAGAAGAAGTTTCAATAGTTACTGATGTCTGAGGGGTAACCGGTTGATCGTCTTCCGGTAAAGTAACAACTTTTGAATGTTCAATTTCAAAGTCCATATGTTCGGGTAAAAGAACAATAGTTTCAGAAAGAGGTTCTTGAACAATTGTAGGTTCAGATGTAACTTCTGTTTGAACTGTGATAGGTTTTGGATTAACTTCTGGTTGAACTGATTCAAGTTTAGAAGTAATTTCTTGTTGAGAAACTTCAATTTGAGGATCAAATTATTTTTTAACAACTTCAGTTACTGTTTCACTAGGATCAGTGCTAATGTCCTCGAGTAATTGTGAAACTTCTTCTTCAGAAATGAATGTACCAGAAATGGTTGGAGTAATTGGAGTCTCAGTACTTACCGAAATAGATGATTCAAGTAATTCACATGAAGATCTAGGAGTTCTTGATGTACTTGACTCAGTTAAGCAAGACCACTTTAACTAAATAGGTGTAGCTTCGGGTGGCAAAGGTGGTTTACTCACTGTTCTCCGCGAACGACGAGGTAAGGTTTGATGTTCCTCCATGATTGCTAATTAATTTTATTATCAAAAAAGAAATAAACAAAAAATGGGTAAGCTAGGAAAAAGGTTTACCAAGCAACTGTGAACTGCATAATACCTCCTGGCGAACCATGAAGTACGTGCAGGTAATTTTCTCGAATGTTATGTTCAGTGTTTCACAGTGTACAAGGTGGCCGACTCAGTTACCTAAGGATGGATAGCAACCTAGTGTTTTCCTCCCATATATACCCAAAGGTACGTGGAGGCCCAGTCCATATAAGCATTGTCTAATGAAAAACCGCACAGTGAGAGCATTCCCATATACTTTACATACTCTAACACTACCCTATATACCTGAAGGTACGTGGATGAGCTATGATTTACTCACTTATGTGGAATGAGGTATCACACTCAGGATGTATTGCAGACAAGTTAGCGACAACTACTTTGTTTTACGACACTAGAACATGTATCTAGCCTAGAACCACTAAATTTTTTCGTTAACGACAATGCTCCATTAGCTAAATTGATGTTAATTTTAAGTTGATCTTGCTTAGGAATTTACCTTTCAAGTTCACCGCGTGATGTATTCTGAAATTCCTAGGAATGCAACTATCATGATAAGCATTATTTCCATTCAATTTAATGATGAAAATTCTAGCTACTTAGGGATAGAGCAATCATATTTCTTTTGATCAAAGAGCAAAGAGCACAATCTAATGCAATTTCCCTACATTATTCCTATGAGCACACACAAAATATTTCAATGCAACATGCATGTATTTCTTTTCAATTTCCTTAATGTAAATATGAACAAAAAGAAATATGCACATACAATAAACCAGTCTTTCATAAGAAGGAAGACTTTTACGATAGTTATGTTTCGAAGGAAAAGAAGACTTTACGACAGTTTCTTTCGAACAAAGATTAATCAACTATATTCTAACTTTGACTATAGATCGATAATGACAAAGAAAACATTAAAGAAACATTAATCAATCAAATCCAAGTAGGGGTAGACAAGGAGATAGAAACTTGTTCTTTGAGACATAACATCCATTGATCAATCAACAAACAAACAAACAGAGAAAAGTAGGCAAAAATACTTTCCAAAGGTGGGAAACTAATCCTAGGAGGATCAGTGCAGCCCTGAATAGGATACAGTGCACTTCAAAGCATTGTCCCTAAGCCATGGGTGCTCTGCAGTGCACTGTGTCCCTCACAAGCCTGCGCTAGTGACAGTGAGTCATTTCAAAAGGTAATTTGACACTGTTTTAACCAAATTTTCAATGCAAAAGAGCTAAATTACAATCTATGAACACAAGTAAGGTCTGCAAGGATATCCTAGGAGGTGTATAATCTACTAGGAAAGAGGATCTTCCCAAGTGGAGTCGCCAATTTGTTTTGGAGAATTTGGTATCTATGGATAAATATTAATTCCCTAGATAAGTAGCCATATCTAGAACAACAGTTTAAAGTGTTTTAATCTTTTCCTATAAGCAATCAATAATATGAGAAGATGAGAAGACCTACTTGTAGTTCTGCTTCCCTCTCGTCTCCCTTATATCAATCATGTCGCTCCTTCCCATAATATGCTTGAGAAGTACTTGTAAACACAACAGAAAACAAAGAATCGATCAAAGCAAAAGGTCTATTGAATATAAGTGAATGGAATCAGATACATTTCACAATACAAACATATGGGAGAAAGGTTCAAACACTTTATTTAATAGAATAAGAAATTACAATCATTCGTGTCTGATTAAAAGTCATTCCTCCAACTTGGATCCCATCCACATCACATCAAAAACATGACAAACTTGTAGCATTACAATACTTGCTTCAAAGCCATATCTCGTAGCATCATTATCTCCTTACAATTTAATATAATCCAACCCCTGATCACTTAGATGAGTGCTCAATTTATAGGAAGATTAAAGAGGTTTTGTCATAAATGGTGGCATTGAATGGCCTTCCATACTTAGAATTAGTTCCATGGAGGAAGGGATGAGAGGATAGGATGCACCTTAACTCATTCCTCATCCATTTTCGAGCTCATAGGAGTTGATAAGTGAGGGAACCTTCTAGATGACTCCAAAAGATAAGAATATTTCCCAAACCCTATGTGCATTTCGCTCAATCTCACCCAACGTAGGTGAAAGGAAGCCTAAGTTCTCTGTAGAGCACCCTAGCATGGACATAATTTCTCTGCAGTGCACCCTTACATGGGCCTACCTGCATTGGCCCCTCTAGAGGCTATTCCTGGATGTCTTGAAGTCATGAAACTATTTGAGAAGGAGGCATTCAAAGGGGTGACTTGTTTAGCGCACGTAGCTACTGATATTAGGGTTTGATGAGCCCTAAAACACTGATCTGAATGATGGGATGGATGTTCCCAAATTGATCTGTAACAACCCTTCATCTTGAATTCAAAGGATAGCTCCCTCTTTCACTCGATCATCATGGGCTTACTACCTGTCAAGAATATATCATGAACATATAAAACCAAAATCAGAAACATACCTTAGACTACCTTGAAGTATAGTTTGGTATCGACATTGCTTCTTATGAATCCCAACTTCACCAAATAACTATCTATGTGGGTGTACCATGCTGTGGTGGCTTGCTTCAAACCATACAATGCCTTCTTCAACCTGTAAACATGTGTCTTTTGATCCTCTACTTCAAATCCCTATGGTTGCTCAACGTACATTTCTTCTTGTAATATGCCATGGAGGAGTGTTGTCATCATATCCATCTAATGAAGGTCCATCCTTGACTTGCGGCAAGAGAAACTATCAAACAAATGGTTGTATATCGAGCCATAGGTGCAAACATATCATCATAATATTCTCCCTCTTTTTGGGAGAATCCTCAAGGTACAAACCTTCCCTTATTTTTCTCAATGCTTCCATTGACTCCATGTTTGATCTTTAGCCATTTTGAAGTCACCACATATTTCCCCTTTGGTCTTGGCACAACATCCCATACATCATTATTCATAATTGATTCATATTCTTTGACATAACTTCCTTCCAAAAGTTTTCTTTCACAACTTCTTCAAAGGTGGTAGGTTAGGCTTGAATCATAGTGCGCATAACTACAACTTATCCCTGGTACATGCATGTCTTCTTGATTTATCTAAATGATATTCTAATGGGAGCACGTATCTCATGATATTATAATGTGTCACGAAGCCAAAGTGGGTTCTTCCTAGCAGGACGCTCACATAGAGGAGGATCTAAGGGGTCCATGGGCTCCATCGAATCATTGATAATGTCTATCTCGAATTTAGGCATGGAAGGACCATCTAAAATATCCATATCATCTTTATTATTCTCGAGAAGAGGAGGCGGAGGAAGGTCCCTTGCCTTCCCAAGGGAAGCATCTTCATCAAATGTTACATCCATGCTAATTTCAACATTCCTTTGAATAGGAATATATATTCTAAATGCTTTGGAATCTTCACAATATCCAACAAATGTACCTTTTCTTTCCATGGCTTATAACTTATTTCTTGTGTCCTTCAATGCATGGAAAATATGGGGAAATGAAATATACAGAGATGGTCAACATCAAGATCTGCACTTGTGAAGACTTCTTCAAGGGCTTTATTGTCCAATTCTTGATGAAGAACCCAATTTTGAACATATATGACAACATTCGTTGCTTCTCCCCAAAGGAACTTTGGTCACTTTTGATCATGGATCATGGCACAAGTGGCTTCTGCAATAGACTTTTTCTTTCTCTTAGCCACTCCATTTTTTTTGGGATTGTTATCACCTGGATTGAACCTCAATCTGAAGGAAGGCAATGCTAGGGTAACCACAAACCATGCTTAGCCAAGTAGCTAGCCCTACTAGGTTGGGAGAGGGCTCTCTCCGTAAGGATCTCAGCCAAGATGACTAGATCAGGAAAATGATTTTAGGCTAGGTATAGTAGCACAAAGTTTTGATTGGATTTTGAAGGGGTTTTGCTGGATCAGGAGTAGATGGACAGTTTAGGGCTAGAGAATTAGGTCAAAATTGCAAGGCGTTCAATGGGGAAAGGTAGGCATAAGGTTTAGTAGTCTAGGGCTTGATGGGTGAGATGTTTTAAGACTGGTGAGAGGCTAGGAAGAGCATGTGATTACCATGGATCTTCCCAAACTATAGAAAACATGAAATGGTGAATGTTTTCCCAAAGAAGAGCAGTGATGTAATGAATTATTCCTATCAAACTTGAAAGCATTCACTTAGAAGCAATGAAATGATTAACGGAATACACAAAACATACTAACATATACAAGAGAAGAAACTATACTAAAACTCCATACCACATGGATCCCATAAAAATAGCTGCGATTCTTACTATCTCCTGCTGAACTGCTACAAAATGATGTACAATCAAGCTCTAAGCATCCAACTGAGTCCAACCCTTTACAATGAGAAATAAGAAGAAGATATAGGCATCGTTTCAACAATACTAAACATGAAACAAGAATATAGGCATCTTAATGACTTGCCTCTAAAAGTGAAAAAACTAATTCATTTAAGCCCAACTTGACTTTTAATCTAATTAATCTACCCTCTACTACTAATTATACATCATATTTACAATACAAGTGATCATTTACATCAGTAAAGCATCCTCCATGGGAGAAAATCCATGAACAAAGTCAAAAAATGGAAAAATAGGCATCCTATGAAGAAAATTTTCCCTACGCACATCGCCACTAGCCCAACATGAAATGCCACTTTCAGGTCCCTTTTAGAGGCCTTCCTGGCATCAAACTTGAGCTCATGATAGCTCATTGGAAAGGTATTCAAGTCTACTTTCCAAAAAAACTATAATTTCTGCATTTGAAGCTCATTTGACCCCTCAAAACTTGATTCTCCCAAGATTGCTTCTGTGTGTCCAAAAAGTGGTAGAAAGGTCATTTTTAGGGTGTTTTCTTGACCTTTTGGTGGACCAGTTATGCCCCAAAAAATTAGAAAAACCATAGGGTTCATGTACTCGTTGCTTTGAATCCAAAAATGCAAACCATTTGTGCGTTGGGTTCCCCTAGGAAAAGCGCAGCGCTAGTGGCATTGCCCATTGAGGCAAATTTCTTGTGTGTAAAATTTCAAAATTTTCAAATGATAAAATATCTTCCACACTTGCCCAAAATTGGTGAGAAAAACCATCATCAAGTATCCTTATGATCCAAGGAAGATTTAACAAGCAACCTAAGCCTATCCTCCTCCTTTTTGCCTTTTATAGCCTGCCTTAGCCTAGCTTTCATCTTTTTGACCCTCATGTTGCAAATTTTGTTTTGAGTCCTGTAATGATAGGCCATGTGTCCGATCATCTAGTTGTCTCTATTGGCCTTTTGCAACAACTTCTCTAGGTGCAAATTGACTCTCTCAAGCCAAGTCTCTCTATCATCTTCAATTTCCTCAATAGGAGTCAAAGTGACCTGTGCCTCTTTTTCACCTTGTCGTTTTACTTTGAGAAGTTCTAGCTCCATGAGGACCTGCTTGTCACTCAACTGCTTGTTCTCTTGTTCCAAATATGTGATGACATACTTGGCCCTCTACAAATTGTCCATCAAAGCTTGGACTTGAGCCTCCTTTTCTTGTATGACGATTTCCTTTATTATTTCTTCATTTTGAGCCTCTAAGTCAATTATTTCCACGCCATGATGAGTATAATGCTGCTCCGTCTCATCATGCTTTGTCAAATCAAAGTCCCTCTCTTTCTTTTCATCATCAAAACTCTCCTGTGACATCTTTTCCTTCCCTTTGTGCAACTGCTGCACCTGTACGTACTGTGTTGATGAAGAAGGCAAAGCCCCTTCCACATCCTGTGGAGCTAGAATTTTCCTATGGGTTGATGAAGAAGGCAAGGTCCCTTCCACATCCCGTGGAGAAAGCACTTTCCTATTAGCTGCAAACAATCTCCTTACACCCCTCTGATATGTCATGTAAGTCTCGGGCACCTCAGTAGCTCTAGTCTCTTTGGCCTTCTCATATGTCCATGTTTGCAAGGCTTGAGGTTATACACTCCAAGAAAAGGGATAAAGGGAATGAGAAAGAGTGATTTGGGAGTGAGGGGATGGGAGATGACCTTATGGGGTGTTTAGTAGACTAGAAAAGGAAGGGAAGGATATGAATTATGAAAGTGAGAGGGAGGGCTTTGTTTGTGTGAGATATTGCTGTTTGGGAAGAGGGATAAGTGGATGTGGATGTTATGGAATAGTGTAGGGAAATAGTTTAGAGTTTTAGTGATAGGTGATAGGAGGAATAATTGAGGTTTTAAGCTTTAGGCATAACCAAGGGAGAATTTAGGGTTTGACATTTTCCATGGGAAATTATGTTTAAAAGTTTGAATGCACACCAACAATTTAGTATGGGAGGACAACTTACTTGTATGAAGGGAAGAGAGGGAAATCTTGAAGTTTTTATGAATTTTGAGGCCCTTCTGGCTCTTCTGCTCCACGCGCAATGCCAACCCACAGACACATAGTGCCACCTCCTGAACGCGCAGCGCCACTTCCTGAACATGCTGTGCCACTTCAAGACAACTTTTGACTACCTTCCTGGTGTCAAAATTAGTCATGGCATAGCTCGTTGGAAAGATTGTCGAGTCTACTTTCCTGAACATCTTGAATTTTTTAATTTGGAGCTAATTTACCCTATCAAAAGTGCAATCTATGAAGACTGGTAAAAAATGTGAAGAATGAGGCTGCCAAAATGCAGAGTGTTGTTTCAGTCAACGTTTGGAGGTGTTCTTCAACTCTAAATTGAGATCATAATATCTCATTGAAAATCTCTGTATGTTTGGTTATCATTTGACTCATCAAACAAGTCTTTTGGGCAATCCATCTAGGATAAAAGTTGATTTTACCAAGGTCACTCCATAAGGGCAGCAACTCTCCTGTGGCAAATGATTGTTTGGACATTTCTCCCAAACCAAGAGACCTGTGTAAAAAGTGAAGGATATTTTCTTATTTAGTCTATGATGGATAGTAACCTCTCTCACTTTTGTCAAATTCATCTTTTCTTGCTCAGAAACATCATTTGAATAAAACCTATCCCGATGTGTGGAATAGGGGATTTGTAGAAATGAAGGGAAATAAAGGGGATGAGGGGCTTATAATTTCTTGAGAAAATTTTGGGAAGTAGGGGGAGATGTTAGGAAGCAGGGGAAAGTAGACTTTCAAGGATTGAGTGAGGGGAAGGGATTCAAAAGGGCAAAACACAGGGCTAACTTAGAAAGTGTCAAATTGTAGCAATATGCTAGGGTTTGTGGGAAAATGATGAATTTGAGGGATATAAGTGATGGAAAGTGTTTAAGAAGGTATATTAAGGATAGGGGAAGGTGTATGAGCATCAGGATACAAGTTTTGTTGATGATTTGACCATCCAAGAAAAATTACCTTCAAAACCCTAGGAGAGGGAAATGAGCCTTACCTAAGCACAACTGAAGCACAAACAAGGTGTAAAATGACCCATTGGAACTTGAAATAATGATGACAACTCTTTGAATGATGGTACACTCAGCCAAATGGTGGCATGGACCAATACTTGGAAAACTTAGGAAGGAGTGAAAACAATCCTAGACCTAATGCCTAGTGACCAAATTTTACTCGAAGACTCATTGAAATGACAAAATTTGACTTTGACACCCTAAGATCACTTTATAAGAGCATGTTTGATCGCTGGTGGAAGGCTGCAAAGGCTGACACTAACATGGATTATAGGGAATAATCAAATCTTTCTTGATAACTTCCTTCTTCAAAAAATCAATTAACTCGTTTGAAATGTACTCTCCACCATTGTCAAACCTGAAGATCTTACTTTTCTTCCCTCTTTGATTTTCAAACACAGCTTTGAACTCCGTGAACATTTAGAAGGCTTCATCCTTGTGCTTCATATAATATATCCACGTCTTTTTTGACAAGTCATCAATGAAGGTGATGTAGTAGAGATGGACACCAATACAATTTACATGCATTCATCCACATATGTCAAAATAAATGAGTTGGAGGATGTCATCTGTCTTAGTCTTGATACAAGGGAATGGTCCTCTTGTCTTCTTTCCACTGGCACAACCTGTACATACTCCATCATGATGGGCTTGAACATCAGGAATTCGAGAGACCGATTTCTTTAATTTTGGGAGAGCATCATAATGAATATGAGCCAATCTTCACTGCCATAGCTTGCTTAGATTATTAGTATCATGGAACAATGGTAGAAGATGTCTTCTAGTAACTATAGAGTCCTTCAAATATCGATCCTAATGTGAATGCATCTCTCATAAAGGATCCAACAAGCCAAGTAAGAACCTTTGTCCATGAAAGCTACACTCATCCCTTTGTCTTCCAAAGCATATATTGATACCAAATTCTTCTTCAACCCCAACACATACATCACATCATGAAGTGAAACATATTCCCCAAAATCCAAATGAAATTTGAGAGACCCAAAACCTTTGACGCGATAAGTGGAGTTGTCTCCAAGCTTAATTTTCAAATTTTACTCCCTTTCTACCAAATTAGAGAGAACATCCTTATACCCAAAGAAATGATGAGTGGCACCACTATCAACCAACCAACTATCCCACGAATCTAGAGGAGAGAAGCTAGTGAGTGCATAGATAAGGATACATCCAGATTGATTAGCAACATTACTTTCATACCTAGAATATCTTGACTTATTTCGAGTATGATGATCTTCTTCATGGTCATTTTGAGAATGTCTTCTTATTCTTTCATCTCTTCCATTACAATAATTCCTTTTATCATCTCTTCTTCTTTGATCACTAAACATGTTATTGTTGCTTCTAGTGTTGTAGCGAGGACCATTTTTCTTCTCAAGGAAGTCTCGAGCATAGTGGAATTTCTTAAGACAATTGTGGCATTCAATATGTGATGATTCGTTGACTCTTCCATTCTTTTATTTGAATTTTGAGGATGAGGATTTATTGAACTTGATGGACCTCCTTTTCCTTTATTCATTTTGTCATGAGTGACGAATGTAGTGGCCTTGCCTACATACTTTTGTATCCTACCTCTTGATATCCTCGTTGATTTTTCTTGAGTGATATTTCCAATGATCTCATCAAATGACAAGAAATTGTTGTTGTTGCTTATAGCAGTAATGAAGGTTTCCTAAATAAGAGGCATACCTCTAAGGGTACCAGTTCCCTATTAGGGACAGTTTCACCAACTCTTTACAATTGATTTCTAAGACGAGATATCCTCATAATGTAGGATTGCACAGACTCTCCTTTATTCATATTCATATATTTGATTTTCTATTTCAAGGCTATGATTTCATTCAAATTGTTGACTTCATACATGCCAGCTAGCTTATCATACATGTACTTAGTATTCTTAAAATTCCCTAAATAAGAAAGTAAATTATCATGTAAACCATCAACAATAATTTTCTTTACTTTTAACTCACCTTTCTTATACTTGCAATTGGAAACAATGGAAGCATTATTTGGAGGCTCAGGTACCTTTCCTTGAATGTATTACAAAATATCATTATTATCAGCTATAATATCCAACCTGATCTTCCAAGGGGAAAAGTTAGATGAGTCAACCGACTTATCATTTTCCTTGAAGAAAGAGGAAGATGTCTTGACTTGATTAGATAGGCTCCTTCAACTTTCCAAATATGATTGCTTCAATCCTTGTCCCCTTTTGGGCTTGTACTTCACCTTGGCTATGAAACCATGTTAAATTTCACACGGGTCCATGTTGTTTCAATTACTTTATACCAATTCAATTATTCAATTAGAAATATTTTAAGAATAACTAATATTTCCAATCATCAATAGTAATTGAATATAGAATAGTAAATGTAATGACAAAGGAGACAATTCACACATCAACAAGAGAAACTATATTTTCAGTCAATGATGAGGGAAAAACCCACTATGGGGAAAAACTTTTGAAATTATTCTTCTATTAGATTGTCACAAAATGTTCAAAAGAGAGTACAATGAACCAATACAAAATCATCCAACAAAATTAACCCAACAACAATCATAAAACTGTTCCCAGCATCAATATTGATCAAAGACAAATTTTCTACCCTGTGGTCAGCTGCAGTCAAATGTCAAATTGTAACCCTAGATCCCAACTGTACAGAGGAAGATGTATGCGTGCAATTGAGAGCTTCCAATTGCACAAATGAGTCTATGTGCTTGCAGTTGTAACCTAAATTTTCTTGTGTCAAGCATATCAAGCATATTGCTGGAAACCAAAACCTTGAACACACGTGCGAGCTTTGGACCCTGCAATTTCGGACTTGTACAAACCAATCTCTGTGACCTAGCCTGAAACCTGTGTGAACCGATCAGTGAAGAAGAGAATAATAAGATGGTTGGTGATGTACAAATGAGCTTGAGGTCACTTTTATTTATAGGATTCCAAGGGTGTCCACTTTCCTATTAGGGCCGAACTTTCCTTTTGCTTTTCTTCGAAAATACACTTTATCTTGTCCAAATTGAGTGCTTCAATACTAAAATTTGTCCTCTCGAAAAGAGGAATCTAGTCCCATGGTTGTAATTTGTCACTGAGCTTCTAAATTAAAAAACTAAGCCAACAAGGCCCAACCCAGAAGATTTTAGGTGGAGGCATGTGGAAAGCGTTGGGGCTTGGGAGCTACATACTAAGTGTTGGACAAAGGCACATGTAGGTATGAAGACCAAGGGCACAGAGAAGTTAAAAAAGGGAATTAAGCCCTTGAAGGCCTTAAATAGACTAAGTTCCTGAAAGCTTAAGAAAAGGTCACGAGACTCAGTCCTATGGTAGAAAATCAAACAGGTGCTAATGCAAAAGGGGCTTAAGGCCAAATTTGGTGGATTTGGCATCAATTTCTTTAATAAAATAAAAGGGTCATTGAATTTTATTTGGTATCACGACTCTATTTTCACAATGTTGGTTTATTAAAAGGACTTTGGGCCTATATTAAAGTGCTTAGGCACTTCGATAAATAAGTTAGCAACTAATTTTGGTACCATATCAAAATCCTTCTGGCTTTGGCAGAATGATTTGGTAGCAAGTAACAATTAAGTGGTAGTCTTGGAAATTAAGTCAAAGTTATCTGCAGCCAAAAATAGAAAAACATCACTAAAACCTATTAAATTAAGCAAATAAGCTTAGTTTAAATTGCAAAAAAAATTGGTTGAGGTCTGATAACTTGGAGAACACGGTCAAAGGACTGAAATAAACAAGACAAAAGAAAAAAATATGGTTTCATGCAACAATACAAGAAAAGAAAAGAGTCCAAAAATATCAAGCCAAAAACCTTTATAAGTAGGCTTGAGCAAGAAGATTGAATAAGAAGAGAGTTCTCATGAGAGAGTTAATGTGAATTTGTTGGTGTTCTGAGTAATGAGAGATTACTGAAGGTATTGGTGATTAAGAGGAAATTGTTTTATTTTGAAATTGGAGTTTGCATTCATGGTTCTAATATGAAAATGGATGAAAGATGAATTAGTGAGTGTCAAGTAAGTTGTAGCTTTCAAATCAAGGGTTGTTGCTCCTTCCAATAGTTGTTGGTAAATATTTGGGGTTGGGTCTCCTTTCATTTATAGCTGATAAATCAGAAGTTGAAGCTTCCTACTGGTAGTAGCCAAAAATTGTAACAGTAACTTGTAGCTTGTCTTATGAAGCAATTAAAAGAGCAATTTTAAAGAACTTTTTGGTTCTTTGTTTGTTCCATTATGATTTTTGGTAGCATTTCTTGTCATGCTTATTTCAAATAATTACTATAGTACTTAATGATGTCCTAGTGTTCTTGCACAGAGTGAAAGAAAATTTTTAAATTGGTCAAATTCCTACAATACTGTTTCACCGACCCTCTTAGTATTGTCTTGGTTTCCAACAATTGGTATTAGAGCAGGTTACTTCATATCAGTTTAAAAGCTGGAAGAAATATCAAGGACCATGGTAAACTGGGAAGGAGGATTTACCAATAGAGAACCTATGTTCAATGGGACAAACTATGTATTTTGGAAAGTAAGGATGAAGACCTACATTCAATCACTTGGAGCTAAGGTGTGGGATGACGTGGAAGAATAATATCAAAAGCCTCCAACACTATTTACCAATCATCAAAAGATGGAGTTCACATGCAATGCTAAAGCCATGAATTCCCTTCTTGATGGCTTATCTGAATCAAATCTTATCAAAGTAATGGAATGCACATCTACCAAAGCTAGTTGGGACAAGATGAGCAACTGCTCTGAAGGAGACAACAAAGTAAAGAAATCTAAAATTCAAGGTTATAGGATGAAATTTGAGTCTTTAAGTATGCATGATGATGAAGATATTGCAAAGTAGTTTTTAAGAGTTGATGAACTTGTGAAGACCATAAGATGGCTTGATGAGAAGCTAGATGAAGTTGTGGTAGTTGATAAGGTGTTACGATCTCTTCCTAAAAGGTTTAATCCCAAGGTGTCGAACATTGAAGAAATGAAAAATATGAACTCTCTCACTCTAGATCAATTACTTGATATACACACTGCCTATGAGATGAGTATTTATAAAGGAAAGTCTACAACTAAAGAATCAGCGTTCAAAGTAGAAAATAAGTGCAAAGAAGAGAATGGTGACTCTTGTTGTGAAACAGATGAAGAATAAGCCAACTTTGTGAGGAAGATCAAGTGAGGATTAGGCAAGTATAAAGGTAATTTTCCCTTTAAGTGTTTTAATTGTGGAAAATTTGGTCACTATACATCAAAGTGTACTAAAAAGAAGAAGAAATATTACAATCCTAAAGAAATATTCAAGAAAGTTCAAAAGGATAGAGGGGTTTTTAGTTGAAGAAGGGAGCTCCTCAAGAAAATGAACCTATCTAATCCTCAAATGAGGACAGAGATGATGAGAGCCCTAAAGAATTTATATTGATGGTAATAGAAAATCTGCAAGTTGAGGTTATTAATTCTAATGATGAAGAGGGAGAACTAGATCTTGAAGGAGAACTAGTAAGTGCACTTGAGAAAATAGAAAGGCTGAGGAAGAAAAATAATTCTTTGAAGGAGTCTTTGATAAAATAAAAAGTTAAAGTTGTTGAGCCATTAATGTTGCAAATAAAACAAGTTAAGAAGATTCAAGATTATTTGAAGCAACGATTGAATGACAATGTTCAAGCATGTGAAATATTAGAAGGAGAAATCGTGATGCTAAAGGAGTTGGAGAACACCAAAACAAAAATTGAGTTTTAATCATAAATTTAGTAAAGGGACTGATAATCTAAATGAGATATTGGAAGCACAGAGAGTCTCCTCAGATCGAATTGTCCTAGGATTTGAAGCTAAGTCTAGTGCAATAGTAGAGATAAAATGAAAGAAGGAAATTACCTTTTTTATAGCAGCGAACGAAGGGACTGCATAGTAGTAAAAAATTTCAGCAACATCAAAAGGAAAATGTTGGCCAAGAAAATTGAATTGCTCAAAATTCAACCTAGTGTAGAAGGAAACCTTCTAGGTATAATGATATCTTCCTAGGGTATTGTTTCACATGCAAAAACTATGGCCACAAAGCAGCAAATTGCAGAGTCAACCTATCTTACAGACGACTTAGATCTAGAAGAAGATTTCAGCAAAGGAAAATCAAACCTAGGTATAATAATTCATTTTCTCCTCTGAAATATCAGGTGAAATTCTTTAAATTCCAAAGTTTTTGGCATATAGTAGTCAATTGTAACAAAATCCCAAAGTCTTGAAAGAAAAGGAGAAATAATGTAGTATTTCTTTGTATGATCCAAATGAAGGGAGCCATTGGTATGTGGATAATGGTTGTTCTAGGCACATTTCAGGAGATAGGAGTAGTATTTTAACCTGGAAACTAGATGATAAAGGTAATGTGACTTTTGGAAACAATTCTCCAGGAAAAAATATAGCAAAAGGAGTGGTTAGTCTGTCAAATGGGAAAAGTAAATCAAAGAATGTTCTATATGTTGGTGGGCTAAATCATAACCTACTTAGTGTATCTTAGATGTGTGATCAAGGCTATGATGTGATATGTAAAGCCAAGAATTTTCAAATCAAGTCTACAGGAATATGCGAGATAATTGTTGAAGATGTGAAAACATACAATAATGTCTATGTGCTCAAAGAGAATACAGAGAGGTGTTTCTTGTCAAATATTGATAAGAGTTGGTTATGGCATATGAGACATGGACATATGAATTTTCATCACATAGTCAAGTTGAGCAAGAAGAACGATGTCAAGGATTTTCCCACGCTGTCAAAAGTAGAGAATACAATTTGTAAATCTTGCCAACAGGGAAAGAAAACTCGAGTTACATTCAAGGAAAAAGAAAAATCATCATAAAAGCCATTGCAACTGGTACACATGGATCTGCGTGGACCATCCAAAACACAATCACCCATAGGTAAATTATATTTTATGGTAATAATTGATGATTTCAGTAGGATGATGTGGGTTGCCTTCCTTAGAGAGAAATTTGAAGCTTTTGAAAAATTTAAAGAATTCAAAACCATGGCTGAGAATGAAATTGATTAAAAAATCAAAATCATAAGGTCTAGCAATGGAGGTGAGTTCACTTCAAGATAAATTGATGAATTTTGCAAGAAAAATAGCATCAAAAGGAAATTCACAATAGTAGAGACTCCCCAACAAAATGGTGTAGCAGAAAGAACAAACAGATCAGTGCAATAGTTAGCCATTACCATGATGGATGAGAGGAATGTACAACAGATATTTTGGGGTGAGGCTATTCATACAACAATAGTCATTCTCAACAAAGCTCATTTTAGGAAAAACAATGACAAAAATCCCTATGAGCTTTGGTATAGCAAACTTGAAATAGTCAAACACTTCTGAGATTTTGGTAGAAGATGCTACATCAAGAGAAATGATTAGAAGTTAGGTAAGTTCAATGCAAGAGAAGATGAAAGAAATTTGAATGTCATTGGCACATAGTGGGTTTTCAGGAATAAATTGAATAATCAAGGAGAAGTGGTAAGAAACAAACCTAGATTAGTATGCAAGGGCTATGCTCAAATGCAAGGACTGGAAATTGATTAATTTTTTTTTCCTATTGCTATATTAGAAGTAATACAAATGTTTTTTGCATTTTCTTTCTTTAAGAAATTCAAAATCTATCAAATGGACGTCAAATCTACCTTTCTCAATGGAGAACTATAGGATCTATAGAAGAAAGTGTACATCATGTAGCCAAAAGGTTTTCTGGTAACAAAGAAACCAAATTATGTTTGTAGACTCAAGAAGGCCTTGTATGGTCTCAAGCAAGCCCCTAGAGCATAGTATTCCAAGCTAGACATATACATGCTCAAGTGTGGATTCAAAAGAGGTGCAACTAGTAGTGAATTATTCAAAGCAAAGGATGGAAAACGTATTATGGTGGTCGCATATGTTGATGACATTATCTTTGGTAGTGATTCATATTTGTTGATCAGTGAATTTGCAATTGATATGAAGGCCAAGTTTGAGATTCCATGCTTGGAGAGCTATCATATTTTCCTGTATTGCATATGTCATAGACCCCAAAAGGAAGTTTTATCTCTCAAAGTAAGTATCTCAAAGAACTGTTGAGGAAATTTGGCATGGAATAATTCTCTTTAGTGAGAAATCCAATGGTGATAGGTTGCAAACTTAGAAAGATGGATGAATCTTCAGTATTGGACTAGAATTTATATAAATCCATCATTGGAAGCCTCTTATATTTGACAACATCAAGACTAGACATAATGCAGGTCAGTGCTATAGTTGGAATATTCCAAGCAGTTTCCAAACAAAGCCATCTACTAGTAGTTAAGAGGATTATAATATATCTTAGAGCATCAATGGGTTATGGACTGTGGTACCCCAAAGGTTGATATTTTTCAATAACTATTTATACTAATGCTAATTGGGCAGGTCATGTAGGAGATTAAAAGATAACAAGTGGTGGTGCTTTCTTTCTTGGAGAATGCTTAGTTTCATGGTTGAATAAGAAGCAAGCTTCCATTTCCTTATCTACAACTATAGAAAAGTATATTGTAGTAGCTTCTTGTTGCGCTCAACTATTGTGGATGAAACAAACTTTGTAGGATGTCAAAGTGTTCTATGATCAACCTATTCCCATTATTTGTGATAACACAAGCGTAATATGCATGTCAAAGAATCCAATTTTTCACTCCAAGACTAAGCATATTCCAATCAAGTATCATTTCTTGAGAGAGAAAGTTGTAAATCAAATTCTGAAGCTGAAGTATTGTTGTAGTGTTTTCTTCTCAAAGATGTACGAAAAGAACCCACTTAAGATTGTGGATGGCAAACAATCTCAACAATATAAATCGCTACTAAACATTGTAGATTTGTAGCAACTGATAGAAACAAAACCTACCAAAGTATGGATCTATGCCACAATCATAGTTAAACAACAAAAAGAAAGAGTAATAACTACAATCATCCAGTGGAAACCAGACATGTAAAGAATAATTTTATTATAACACCTGTGAAGGGAACACATAGATGTTACCAGTCCCCCTCTATGGGATGGGTTCTTGGCTATAATCAAATGTCTTTAGCTTGTGTAGAGTCTCTCTCCTCTATAATGTATAAACCCAACAAAAATATGGTGTGCAACAATGAAAATAATCAAAGTGACAACAATGAGTGCAACAATGAAAATAATCAAAAGTGAATAATGAATGGAAAACCCTTTTATTTATAACAAAACACTGAGTTATCCTCGAATAATGAGCAATAATAAAATACTATTGATCCCATTCTTGGAATAACCACCTGGAATATTTTATTATATTTGTTTAGGAGGGAAAAAATATTTAAACTTTTATTTAGAAATAATAAATAAATAACTAATTTATTTATCATCTCAAGGAATTAGCTAAGGAATAATAAACAAATAAGGATTTATTTAATTATTCCTAAGCGATTTAGTCAATTTTGACAAAGAATAATAATTAATTAGTAATTAATTAATTATTCTTGTAGAAAAATAAGATAATTAATGATTTATCTATTTATTTTTCATGATTGGGTCAAATATGACAAGGAATAATAATTGAACAATGGTTTAATTAATTATTCCTAGAAGAAAATCAAATAAATAATGATTTATTTAATTACTATTCATGGGTTTAACTATAAATTACTTAACAAAGGTGATTTATTAAGTAATTTCTCACAGTGAGAACAATTTTACTATGGTAAAATTGGCTTTACATGGTGTACTTCGATCCATCTAGTGAATTAGGATAGATGATAAATTTTTTGGTGATAACAGATTGCCCCCCAACATATGAGTGTTAGGAGAAAAATGTATGACCAAAGTACGTTGTAAAGACACAATCACTAGACAACACAGGGAAGTCAGAGAGAAAGAGAGAGAGAGAGAGAGAGAGAGAGAGAGAGAGAGAGAGAGATCAATGAAGCTGAATTGAAAGAAGATAGGGACAGAGGTGGTGAGAGTAATGCAAGTCTCCTTTTATGTTGTGGTACCGTACCTCATTGAGGCGGGGGAGTCATACCCATACCCACCGAGATATATTAGTACAAAAATAATGGTTCGCCCAAAAATCTAAAACTAAGCAATGAAGTACATGCTAAATGGTACATGACATGTTGGCATAACAGAGCCAGAAAATAATACAATGTGTCCCATATACATAATGCACCTAGAAAAACATGAGGCAAGACTGAATACAATAATATCTAATTACATGAGATACAAAGCCCCTTCCCTCAGAGAGGGAGGGTAGAACAACAGGAGAAGCCCTATTGAAAAAGGAAGGTATCTGCAAAACTAAATGGATCATCTAGAGGCAACATGCATGTTATGAACACTGTGATCGGTAGGAAACAGACCCATCAACTCTGTGGAACTACATCTGAGGTTGTAGCATAGTAGGTATGCATCCATGCATGTGGTGGGATACCTAAAAGGCCACCCCCTCATGAGGTAAGAAACATCTCACACACACCTAGGAATCATTGGTACAATCTACTGTATCACTAGACCATCAAGTGTATGGATCACAAGCATGAAAATACCAAGTCAAAGGGCAATAATGAGATCCTCTGCTCGATCCAAGGCGTCGAATAAGAAAGGAAGTTGGAAACAAGATACACCACCCTCTAGGTCATTCTTCTGGAATAAGTGAGCTAATGTCGAAATAATAGGGCCCACGATAGATGAGGCAATGAGGATCCTCAACTAAAGCACAAGGGAAAATAGTAATGTGACTAATGGACTGATACCAGGGATAATGGGGAAAATTGGGACTGAGGGAAAAACAAACGATTACCCTTGTCAGAGCATAAAGTGCATGGTTGACTTGGCAACAATTGACTCAACTCCGGAAGGGATGGGGACAATATGACTAGAAGCAAAAGTGGGAAACAAAGGATGAACGGTATGTAAATATAGATGGAATATTATGACATGATATGGTGGGGCATGAAATCGATTCCAAAAATGCAAGGGTGACTCATCACGAATGCTCTAAACAAGGGTGACTCGATGATGCTGCCACACAGATTAGGCCCAATGGGGACCATGAAAACATGATTAAATGATGGTTACTCATGAAGAAAGTAAACATATGGTACGAAAACTATTAAGAGGAGGTGGACCTCAAAGTGCAAGTGTCTCTTTATGATGAAATTCGATTTTGAGAGGTGACGAAGTGACCTTTCTTGGAAAAATGGTTTCTTGGTGAAGTGTCAAATCATCAAAAACTAAGGAAGGCCCATTATAGAGTTCGATGATAGTTTTCCAATGGTACTTATGGTTTTTCAAACTGAGTTATAGTCTAGTCACAATGGGCGATAGAAAAATTGAAGATTTTTCTATGAAAGGACGTTTTCCCTCCAATTTGGATTCATTTGCTAAGTTAGTTGTGGTGAATTTGGAGAGGAGGAAAAGGACCTAAATATTGTGGATATTGTAGTGGAAAAACCAACCATCAGAATCGGGATCTGTGACTTTCAAGCAAGTGGATTTTCTTGTCTAAAGATGGCCTTAATGCTTCTTGGAATGATGGTTCCTGGTAAAGGATTAAGGGAAGAGGAAAATGAGAATGAACTACTAGAGGAGGTCTAGAGTCATCCTCACCCATGAAGTCAAACATGGGGACTATATGGACATAGAGTAGAATATTTGAAGATACGGTATCAAACATCTACGATATGTGATGTGCATATAGCTCGTCGGAGGGGTCGGTAGGACAAATTATCTAAGGAATGGGAGGATAATCGACCATACTTAGATCCAGTGGGATCTAGGCTGAGACTTATGTTGATCAATTGAGAAGATGGCCAGGGGAAAACCATAATAACCCCAAGCATGGGATACTGCCTATAAACATATGTAATGCAGGGCATTGATCTGGCATGCAAAGGTGGGAATGATGCACTCTAGCAGGAAGGGTTTATGGAGCGCCATTGTGTTCCAAGTGATCAAAAAAGGGATTCAAGCATGTCAGAACAACTGGGCATTAAATCCTCCAAAGGATGATAATGATATGTAGGGGCCTATGTGCCCCCCAGTAAGCTATGGGAATACTGCATATATTTAGAGTAATAGACTCCAAACTCTTATATGATACATAATATGATTATGCATTTTTTAGACGATGATGATGGTTTGTCATGTGTTGTGTTTATGGTTGTCTTCTGTGGTATACATGTGATAAATTCCAATCTATAATGTTGTTTGCGATGGTATCTACATAGTGATTTTGGGCTCTTGCCACATGAATCAATGTAATGGTTTCAAATTCACATACCAACATCTTAACTCGTAGATATTTTCTAAATAGGACTTGGTTATGCACATGATACACACCAATTCAATTGCATGACAAGTAGGAAGGAATCTAAATGAACATGAAGATGAAGGATGCTATGAGCAAGGGAATCGTCTAACAAACCTATCATTGCATCATATTTGGCCTGATTATTGGTGGCAGATCCAATGCACATGCCATTTGAAAGGACTAACATATGCAAGGGGGTAAAAATGGCCCAGGCTGCTGAGGCTAGATTCTGGTAGAAGCGACTAGCACCATCAGCATGACCAATATACGGTGTGGATGATGGATCCATTTGAAAGGTGCAAAAGGCAACAGATGAGATGATGAAATCTACCTAACTTCATGGCATAAATAAAGACACACAAATCAAAGGGATGTTCTATGAGCGAAATTTCTTGATGTAGAATGCATTGGGAGAATTAGGAAGGAAATGGCCTTCAAAATCCTCTGAAGAAATTCCCCCTTGCTTAAGTGCAGGGGTAATTAGGGGTAAACATAGCTTCCATGATGTCCTCATCAAACTGGAAGATGGGCAGACGAGAGGAAGGCTAACTACATGATGCAACGACGTTACCCGGTGCATCAACCTGAGAAAGAAGGTTCACATACACATCATCTTGAATGGTAGATGACAAGCTAGTAGATGGAGGATGTACAGATGTTGAGACTTGGGATTTCGTTGAAGGAGGTTTGATAGAAGCATGCACAAAAAACTTAGAAAGGTTTTCTTGTGAGGAACTCAAGGATGACGATAGGTAAAGGATATGGCCTATGGTGTCCATCATCTCGACATTGAGGGGAGGGATCATAATGGTAGGACCAGAGTCCCCCTGTTCTGGTTGACTAGTGGTACCAGAATCCATGGGTAGAGGAGTAGATGATCCACTATGAGTGGCCTCATATTCGTGAATGTCCCCAAGGCAATCACGAAATTCGTCGAGGCAAGGGAAACAATGGGAATAGTGACCATGATGATCACATAGGGCACAAGGGTGATTTGTGCGTGATGCTTTGAGTTTCTTGGGTGGGCCTAGCAAGTTAACATGGACTTTCGAGATATTTGAATTAGGGAATGCTTCATGAACCAAAGGTTTAAGTTGAGGAAGTTCAGGACAATTGTTGCTGGCATGCCCAACAACTTTACACAAAGTGCATGGGAGTGTCTGCTTTGGGGCCTTAGGGCCTGGAGAAGCTTGGGGAGCCTTGTCCTTAGCTTCTTTCCTCTTAGCTTTGCCCCCCTGTCTGGATTCTTTTGCAATAGGAGCTGGTTCTTGTTGAGGTTGTGATGGAATTGAAGTAGTGACAGGGGTCATGGGGACCGGTTGAACCGGGGTCAAAGCATGATAAGGTCTTAGCTGACCAAGTGGAATGCTTGCAGGGGGATCAATGTACCATACTGGGATCGCCAAAATCGTGTTAGGAAGGACTGGAGAAGCCATGAAAGGGACAGAAAATACTCCCGGAGGAGGGAATAATAAAGGTATCTAACCTACAAGGTCATGTCCCAGCGGAATAGCTCCTTGATGGTTGAGGCTTGGAGGAATAGTTCCTGGTGGAAACATAGGAGAGGCAACCAAAAATGGAGGAGGTCCTAGGGGGGTGGATCTAGAGGGCTCAGCTGGAAGGGAAACAACAGGGTGTTGAGGAGCTGGTTGTTGGTAAAGTGTACTGGACTTCTTACAAGCATCCCGTGATGCTTGTAAAATGAAAACACTCATAGAGTTAGGCTCTAAGATGGGAGGGGGAGGACCAGAGAAATCACCCAATAATGAGGAATCTTTGTAGACTCCAGGTGAAACACTGATGGGAGGAGTTGTAGACTATTTGTCAAACATTGATGAGATATTGGACTCGGTGGAGGTCATGGAAGCCGGCTCGTAGTAAGTCAATTGATCAATGGTAATGATCTTCCCTTCATGGGGGAGGAACATCTTGCAGAACACCATAGATGCAACAACTGACATGGCATAGGTGTAACTACGGCCTAAGAGAATGCTATAATCTAAAGGGGCATCGATGACTTTAATGTTGACATGGATAGTCTTGCTCGCAAGGGTCACTGGACAGTTGCAGTACATGCCAAGGGGCTGGGAAGAGTGTCCATCCCAAGAACACAAAGTGATGGTGGAGGGGGACAACTTAGGTGACTTAATTTGCTTCCAAACAGTAGCGGACATCACATAGGTGGATGCGCCTTTGTCAATAATGCATCGGGAGATGATGGCATTACGGACTCTAACTGGTATCTGGAAAGCAACAGATGAAGGAAATGGGGGATGCTCTGATGTATCAACCAAGAAGACAATCAAGCAATCATTAGAAGGATCTACGATGCCCAAGGCAATTAGTAGAGCTTTTTTTGAGATGGGAACAACTGGAGGACTTCTAGCATTGACGTGGCAATAGGTGATTACGCCAAGTCATCTACTATACTGTATGTATGGGTAGCTCTATTAGAAGCTGCATTACGGTGTAATGGTCCCTTTGGGATCTTAGGAATGGCCTCAACTTTAGGTTGATGGATTTGTAAACGACCATTTGGTGTCATAAGAGGCTAAGCAGATACTTTGGTTTTAGAATCAGTGGCTAATGAAGTTGAGGGCGTGCCATATTGACACGACTGAGTTTGCAGGTCGATATTGGAGGGTTTAACCTCATCAAAGTTCATCATCAGGATCTGGTAGTCACCAAGACCAGAAGGTTGTGGGGGATGGGATGCTTGCCCTAGTTGAGGTTGAGCAACAACAAATCCTTGCTGAGGAAAAGGATTTGTGAGCACTGTCGGTTGAGATGGCATAGGATTCTGAGGCAATTTTTGACCTCTAGAAGCTACTTGAGCTTCCCACATTTGGCGCATCTGGGGTAAAAGAGGAAACTCATGTGTATAATGGCCATGTACACCACAACATGCACAAGGATTGTTCGTATGAATAACCTTATTCTTCTTCGGTTGGCTGCCCTGTTGCTGGTTGTTGGTGTTAGGCTGGTTCCCCTAGGGTTCACTAGGTTTATTACCTTGATTACCCTGGTTACTTTTGTTACCCTTCCCCTTATTTGTTTTCTTCGAATTTTTGGGATTGGTCGCACTCTGCTACATAAACACCTGGCCCTAAGGGGGTGGTGGCTTCTGGGGCTGAGGATGCATGGGAGAATTAAGAAGGAAATGGCCTTCAAAATCCTCTGAAGAAATTCCCCCTTGCTTAAGTGCAGGGGTAATTAGGGGTAAACATAGCTTCCATGATGTCCTCATCAAACTGGAAGATGGGAAGACGAGAGGAAGACTAACTACATGATGCAGCGACGTTACCTGGTGCATCAACCTGAGAAAGAAGGTTCACATACACATCATCTTGAATGGTAGATGACAAGCTGGTAGATGGAGGATGTACAGATGTTGAGACTTGGGATTCTGTCGAAGGACGTTTGATAGAAGCATTGATGCAAGGTCACCAACTTGCAACATACCCAGGATTTTTTTCTATGACTAAGGATTAAAAATGTAATTAAGCTGTTACCCAACTAACACTCTAACACTCCAATTTGGGCGATTTCATACCCTGGCATTCTCCATTCATAAACATAAAACAGGAAATTCATTAACTCTGGCTGTAAATACTCCAACAGCATCCAACGCTGCAATAACCTTTCTTCACTATCATCATCAACGCTCCAGGCAAAGTCAATCATATGGACAAAATATCCACATGAAAACAAAAGATTAAATCGCTGCTGCACAGGCCCAATTGAAAAAGTTCTGGTTCGAATCGATATCCAAATTACAATGCATCCAAATGATGCAAACCTGATAACTTGTTTGAATGCTAGATTCCAGAAAAGACTTACACGCAAACAATTAAACGTACCAGGTGTTACCTTCTCTATACGTACAGGTAGGAACTCACGCGCTCCTCAACAACTCTGCGATTTTTCTGCAAGAAGGCAGGCATTTGTATTTGAATTATCTCCACCAATGAAAAAAAGACCATCTAAATCAAGCTTCAGTACAGTCTCCTCCGCTTGCTTGAACTGTTCAGGAGTCTCAATTTTTGTCTCGGCCACTGCAAATAATGTCAAAGCCACCCTGGTTGTGATATGGATACACAAACTCTTGTGTCATCTCAACATATTTACATTTCATTATTCCTGCTGGGCCACCTTTGAATCCAAACAAAGTGCTATCCTTAGTGTTATTTTGCACGTAATCGAACAATCCCGCAATGACATTGTGACCACCTGGAGCCTGGCCACCAGAAAGCACGACACCGATGTTCAATTTTCGGTCTGATTGTAAAGTCGCTGTATCGCTCGGCTCGAGATGGACCGATGGCTGTCCGTAGAAAAAGATAAGTTCTGCCAATATCTGATCCTGCTATTTGATACCATAGATTTGTAGATGGTTGTCAGCACTTCATTTACCAACCCCAATGCAGATTATGTTCTGAACCATTCCAAGCACAACGCCTCAGAAGGAAAACCATCAACTACGATCCAACTGGCGATCTCACCTCTTTATTTATTACTGTGCGCACAATTCTCTATAGAATTCATCTTCAAAGTTCTTCTTTCGAGCGATTTACCTTCACATGCAGATCATATGGCCCTCATTTGATTTGGCAATGATGGAATCTTAGGCATATTACCGACGTTCTATTACAGCTATAAACAATCTGTAACCCTTGATTCATTTTCCCAATGCTTTCTAAGC
>APFE030941933.1:89444-106239 GCA_000404065.3 Pinus taeda
TGCTGAGGAAAAGGATTTGTGAGCAATGCCGGTTGAGATGGCGTAGGATTCTGAGGCAATTTTTGACCTCTAGAAGCTGCTTGAAGTTTCCACATTTGGCGCATCTGGGGTAAAAGAGGAAACTCATGTGTATAATGGCCATGTACACCACAACATACACAAGGATTATTCGTATGAATAACCTTATTCTTCTTGGGTTGGCTGCCCTGTTGCTGGTTGTTGGTGTTAGGCTGGTTCCCTTAGGGTTCACTAGGTTTATTACCTTGATTACCCTGGTTACTTTTGTTACCCTTCCCCTTATTCGTTTTCTTTGAATTTTTGGGATTGGTCGCACTCTGCTACATAAGCACCTGGCCCTAAGGGGGTGGTGGCTTCTGGGGCTAAGGATGCATGGGAGGCTACGACGCTAATGCTTGAGGGGCTGGAGTGCTAAGTTGTGCATAAGGAGGAGCAACAATTTGGTAGACGGATTGGGGCCCTGGAAATATGTTGCTAGCAAGAGGGGCATAAATGTTGGAGGAACTAGTGCCCCCCTACGGGTAGTCATAGCTTTGTTGAGTTTATGGTGAAGAGTGTGAATGGGTTCCAATGATATCGTTGGTGACATGATATGCCCACGGTGCATTAGCACTTCCAGGACAAGGGAGGTCTGGAATGACGATATAGACATAACCTGATTGTGCATAAATAAGGTCATATCTCAGAGCCACTTGGATAGCTTCTTCCTCGGTTTGAGGAAAATGGGACGCAACATATTTTCCAATGGGAGATAAAATGCTCCTAAGAAACCAATCTGGATAGACATGGTCTTTGAAAGGCAGGGCATGACATGTGCCTCCTTCGATGCCACTCTTGAACATGGTCATAAAAGTGATTTGCAGAGGAATGACAAAATGTGGTCAATAGCTCCATACCAGTGTCGTACCAGAGAGGTAACTAGAAATATGAGAGCAACGCTTTAGCAAGCGTCGCAAAAATGGAATGAGATGCAGAGGGCTAGTCTACATACCTTTTTGCAGCATCTCCAGTGAGAGTGCATTGGAATAGACGAAGATGAACGGAGTCATCGGTTATGGAGTTGGAAGAAAACCACATGTGGAAGGATCAGACATGGTTGGTAGGATTTTCTCCAACATTACCCTCAAACTTCAGGATGTCTGAGGGAAGCTGAATTGGCATAGAGGTCCAACCAGCATCATGGTGTATGGGGTCATTTATTAACTGGTTAAAATCTGATAGACTTAACCCATCCTTAAAGGGGAGCATGGGGGCTTCTGAAATGGTTCCTGAGACTATTCTTCTTGATGTGACCACTGGTATAGAACTGGAGCCAACACCAAGTTGGGTTCTTGCACTAGCTATGGGTTTAGACATGGTGATGATATGTAGTGAAGGAGGCCCGGAATCAGATGAGGAATCAAATGAACTAGGGGAAGAGTCAGTGTGGGGACTCGGAGGGCTATGAACTTGAACCTGACATGGAGGGGTAATATGCCCAAGTGGAAATTGGGGATGAAGGCCTAATAGTCTCTGCGATAAATGCCTTGGTGTCACAATGGTGGTAGGACACACATGACACAGAAATGGTGAAGGGAGATCAACAATATGCCTTTGTCTCAATGAGGGGAGATAAATTTATTATGTTAAGTCTTGGCGTGGCGGTGTAAACCAAGCGCCCTTCGCTTAAGGTGCACTTGTGTGTGCAAGTGTATTAATTGATTAAGCCTAGATCGTGTTTGTAAAAAACTGAAAAGCTTGCTTAAAATAAACTAAAATTAACAATAGAAAATGAACAACAAAACAATTAACTAAACCCCACCCAAAGTGGGTTTTCAAACACTGTGTTGGTTGGTGGCTAAATTGACGGAAAATACACTAAAATGGTCAAGAGATCTAAATGTCAATGTGACTGGGATCAAGTGACACTAATCTACTGGAAAGTGGTGTAGCAACAGCAAAAAACCAGAGGGGAAGATCACTGCAAAAAGATAGCGGGATGGGTGTAAAGCCTAGGGAAATCGATGGGACCCTAATGCCAATGACCAAACAAGTTTAAATGTGAAACCATGGATGGTAACAACCTATCTTTACAAATCTAAAACAAAAGGGTACAAATATGGAAAATGTATATATAAAGGGTATATATAAAGTGCAAAAGACAACAGATGAGATGATGGATCCATCTGAAAGGTGCAAAAGACAACAGATGAGATGATGAAATCTACCTAACTTCATGGCATAAATAAAGACACACAAATCAAAGGGATGTTCTATGAGTGAAATTTCTTGATGTAGAGTGCATTGGGAGAATTAGGAAGGAAATGGCCTTCAAAATCCTCTGAAGAAATTCCCCCTTGCTTAAGTGCAGGGGTAATTAGGGGTAAACATAGCTTCCATGATGTCCTCATCAAACTGGAAGATGGGCATACGAGAGGAAGACTAACTACATGATGCAACGACGTTACCTGGTGCATCAACCTGAGAAAGAAGGTTCACATACACATCATCTTGAATGGTAGATGACAAGCTGGTAGATGGAGGATGTACAGATGTTGAGACTTGGGATTCCGTTGAAGGAGGTATGATAGAAGCATGCACAAAAACCTTAGAAAGGTTTTCTTGTGAGGAACTCAAGGATGACGATAGGTAAAGGATATAGCCTATGGTGTCCATCATCTCGACATTGAGGGGAGGGATCCTAATGGTAGGACTAGAGTCCCCCTGTTCTGGTTGACTAGTGGTACCAGAATCCATGGGTAGAGGAGTAGATGATCCACTACGAGTGGCCTCATATTCCTGAATTTCCCCAAGGCAATCACGAAATTTGTCGAGGCAAGGGAAACAATGGGAATAGTGACCATGATGATCACAAAGGGCACAAGGGTGATTTGTACGTGATGCTTTGAGTTTCTTGGGTGGGTCTAGCAAGTTAACATGGACTTTCGAGATAGTTGAATTAGGGAATGCTTCATGAACCAAAGGTTTAAGTTGAGGAAGTTCAAGACAATTCTTGGTGGCATGCCCAACAACTTTACACAAAGTGCATGGGAGTGTCTGCTTTGGGGCCTTAGGGCCTCGAGAAGCTTGGGGAGCCTTGTCCTTAGCTTCTTTCCTCTTAGCTTTGCCCCCCTGTCTGGATTCTTTTGCAATAGGAGCTGGTTCTTGTTGAGGTTGTGATGGAACTGAAGTAGTGACAGGGGTCATGGGGACCGGTTGAACCGGGGTCAAAGCATGATAAGGTCTTAGCTGACCAAGTGGAATGCTTGCAGGGGGATCAATGTACCATACTGGGATCCCCAAAATCGTGCTAGGAAGGACTAGAGAAGCCATGAAAGGGACAAAAAATACTCCCGGAGGAGAGAATAAGAAAGGTATCTAACCTACAAGGTCATGTCCCAGCGGAATAGCTCCTTGATGGTTGAGGCTTGGAGGAATAGTTCCTGGTGGAAACATAGGAGAGGCAACCAAACATGAAGGAGGTCCTAGGGGGGTGGATCTAGAGGGCTTAGCTGGAAGGGAAACAACAGGGTGCTGAGGAGCTGGTTGTTGGTCAAGTGTACTGGACTTCTTACGAGCATCCCGTGATGCTTGTAACATGAAAACACTCATAGAGTTAGGCTCTAAGATGGGAGGGGGAGGACCAGAGAAATCACCCAATAATTAGGAATCTTTGTAGACTCCAAGTGAAACACTGATGGGAGGAGTTGTAGACTATTTGTCAAACATTGATGAGATATTGGACTCGGTGGAGGTCATGGAAGCCGGCTCGTAGTAAGTCAATTGATCAATGGTAACGATCTTCCCTTCATGGGGGAGGAACATCTTGCAGAACACCATAGACGCAACAGCTGACATGGCATAGGTGTAACTACGACCTAAGAGAATGCTATAATCTAAAGGGGCATCAATGACTTTAATGTTGACATGGATAGTCTTGCCCGCAAGGGTCACTGGACAGTTGTAGTACATGCCAAGGGGCTGGGAAGAGTGTCCATCCCAAGAACACAAAGTGATGGTGGAGGGGGACAACCATCACTTGGTATGGCTTCTTCTTTACCATTAGAGCAAGATAAACACTCTGTGGTATCAAATTTTTCCACTGCTCTTCTTCCTGTATCAGGATTCCTGTTAGCTCTTCAAATGCAGGAGTTTCCTTCCTTGCAGACAAGCCTATGATGAACATCTGGTATTCATACGTCATCCCATTCAATGTAATTGTGACAAGATCGGAATCAGACACATTCTCCCTGATGTCTCCAATCTGTCCTTCTGGTCCTTGACCTGTGCAATGAATCCAACAATGGATTCATTCTCCTCCATCCTCATGGAAAACAACTTTCCTTTGAGTGACAAAATGTGATTGGTGTTATGTGTTTGGTAGACGTTCTTGAGTGTAGTTCATATGTCACTAGATAATTTACAATCTCTGATAAGTGGGATAATATTGTCTTTAACAGACATCTTCAATAAGACGTTCACCTTATTCTCCCTTTTATCCCAATCCTCAATTAGTGTTGTCGTGCCACTTGTTGCCATGGTTGACTTTTTCTCATCTCCACTGACGATCGACCAAGCGCTCGATCCCTCAAGCAAAGTTTGTAGCTTGAATTTCCAATTGGTATAATTGGTCCCATCAATTTTATTAGACTCGTTGAGATAAGCTTCTGTGAAATTGTTCATTTTCGACTGATTGAAATCCCAATCCCTCGATCTACAGTCCATTCTCAACAAGTGAAAAATTACAAGCTACAAAAAAAAAATCTCAAAACATACCAAAACCTTAGAAACAATCATAGATCTGCCACCAAACTACCCTATCTACCTTTGATCTGGTCGATCTGCCATGAATCTACCATGATCTATGTGTCTGCAACTCAGATCCACCACCAAACTTCCTGATCTGAAGCTCAGAACCATGAAAAACACACCATCATACCCAATCATCTTTTTATGTGGTTTCATATGCATCATGTTGAAAAGGAAATATGGATGGGGTATGATCTAAGGTTCATCTATCAATTCATTTAGTTATGGTAATGAAAATAGTCTAATTCAAGATGGCGCTACTAGGAATGGTGATTGTTTTCTAGGTTAGCATGATCAATTTGGAATGTGGGAGAATTTTAAGGGATGAATTAGATACTATTATCATTAATGGCCAGTCCTTTCCCCTCTGCATATTCATTGTGCAAATCCTTGAGGCATTATGGGTCAGGGATTTTCAAAATCATCAAGGAAGTATTCATTCTCTTTTAAATTTAGGGATCGTTGTTATGGAATTTGTGTTGTTACTTAGTGTTGGGTTGTCTAGATAATGGTTATTACTTTTCTCTTGCTAGTTTGGGGTTATACAATTGACTTTATCTATTAGTGATTGGTGATGGTGTTTCCTCCTCAATGTATTGTTATTTTTTCTTAACAAGCATCAGGTCTTGCAATTTAATGGTTCATGGTGGAACTATCTTGTATTGTTTAAATATCCAAAAGAAGTTCTATATGGCTATTTCAATTTTTTTTGGCTTATGTTGAATTCTAATAGTAAGATTTGGGGCCTGATTTATGATTCATTGTCACTTATCCCTACTTCTTAGTGCATAATGAATACCCTTAAAGAGCTCAAAGCATATTAGTGGGTAGACGTGGCCCCGACACAATGTTGTGGAGGAAGTTTATTAGTGGAAGATTTGAGCGGGAGGTCCCCATTTAAAAACTCATCATGCAAGAGTATAGCCTAGAGAATTTCAAAGCAGCTAGCAAAGGCTAGTTGGCCCAGAGGAAACTTGCGCGGAATGAAAGAAATAAAGTCAGGAGCCAATTTTTTTATTATAAAGGAAATCGTTGAAAAATAAGGCCTCAAACCTTTCTCTCTCCTATCTAACAACGAGACACTTGGAAGCGTATTATTGGGCTAGATGATAGAGGATGATGACATCATCATACCCAACAGGAGTATGACATATGGCAGGTAGATTCAGTGCTTTTGGGCACCTGAAGGACCCATTTATGATTGACACATGGACCAATCAAAGGTCAACACATGGCATACGTGGCGTCATCATGACATCATCTCATTGGTCAGAGCCTAGAAGGTTAAAAAGAAGTGCACAAGGGAAGATAAACACTCTGTGGTATCAAATTTTGATGGTTGTTCCCCTTTGTATGGCTTCTTCTTTACCATTAGAGCAAGATAAACACTCTGTGGTATCAAATTTTTCCACTGCTCTTCTTCCTGTATCAGGATTCCTGTTAGCTCTTCAAATGCAGGAGTTTCCTTCCTTGCAGACAAGCCTATGATGAACATCTGGTATTCATACGTCATCCCATTCAATGTAATTGTGACAAGATCGGAATCAGACACATTCTCCCTGATGTCTCCAATCTGTCCTTCTGGTCCTTGACCTGTGCAATGAATCCAACAATGGATTCATTCTCCTCCATCCTCATGGAAAACAGCTTTCCTTTGAGTGACAAAATGTGATTGGTGTTATGTGTTTCGTAGACGTTCTTGAGTGTAGTTCATATGTCACTAGATGATTTACAATCTTTGATAAGTGGGATAATATTGTCTTTAACAGACATCTTCAATAAGACGTTCACCTTATTCTCCCTTTTATCCCAATCCTGAATTAGTGTTGTCGTGCCACTTGTTGCCATGGTTGACTTTTTCTCATCTCCACTGACGATCGACCAAGCGTTCGATCCCTCAAGCAAAGTTTGTAGCTTGAATTTCCAATTGGTATAATTGGTCCCATCAATTTTATTAGACTCGTTGAGATAAGCTTCTGTGAAATTGTTCATTTTCGACTGATTGAAATCCCAATCCCTCGATCTACAGTCCATTCTCAACAAGTGAAAAATTACAAGCTACAAAAAAAAAATCTCAAAACATACCAAAACCTTAGAAACAATCATAGATCTGCCACCAAACTACCCTATCTACCTTTGATCTGGTCGATCTGCCATGAATCTACCATGATCTATGTGTCTGCAACTCAGATCCACCACCAAACTTCCTGATCTGAAGCTCAGAACCATGAAAAACACACCATCATACCCAATCATCTTTTTATGTGGTTTCATATGCATCATGTTGAAAAGGAAATATGGATGGGGTATGATCTAAGGTTCATCTATCAATTCATTTAGTTATGGTAATGAAAATAGTCTAATTCAAGATGGCGCTACTAGGAATGGTGATTGTTTTCTAGGTTAGCATGATCAATTTGGAATGTGGGGGAATTTTAAGGGATGAATTAGATACTATTATCATTAATGGCCAGTCCTTTCCCCTCTGCATATTCATTGTGCAAATCCTTGAGGCATTATGGGTCAGGGATTTTCAAAATCATAAAGGAAGTATTCATTCTCTTTTAAATTTAGGGATCGTTGTTATGGAATTTGTGTTGTTACTTAGTGTTGGGTTGTCTAGATAATGGTTATTACTTTTCTCTTTCTAGTTTGGGGTTATACAATTGACTTTATCTATTAGTGATTGGTGATGGTGTTTCCTCCTCAATGTATTGTTATTTTTTCTTAACAAGCATCAGGTCTTGCAGTTTAATGGTTCATGGTGGAACTATCTTGTATTGTTTAAATATCCAAAAGAAGTTCTATATGGCTATTTCAATTTTTTTTGGCTTATGTTGAATTCTAATAGTAAGATTTGGGGCCTGATTTATGATTCATTGTCACTTATCCCTACTTCTTAGTGCACTTTGAAGTTCGAGGTTATTGGTCATAGTGAATAATATGTGACAAGTGTAACTATGGTTAATTAATTCGTTCATGCTAGGATTACCCAAGCGGACTTGTAGGAGAAGATACTCTGACTACAGTTAAACACCATTGAATTACAATTAAAATACAATAAATTGCTTCTATTGACTTCCACAATGAATATGCTCATTGAACATAGAACCCTAATTCAAAGGATTGTGGATGAACTTGCAAATCTACATCAACAGTGTGAGGGAGGTGCAATTGTCCCTTCTCCAGAGACATACAGACTCTACTTCATCATGTAGTTTTGTTAGTCAATCTGTGATTGTCCTTCAAGACTTTAATGATCCATATTTAGAGAAAGATAGGACTATAAACCAATAAGTTCATGACTCCTATGCTATTTGATTCATATGCTTACAAAATTTTGTAAATTTTTAGGCATTTTTTTGTGAGCTTTTACTACTAGATATAATAAGGATGTCGTCTTTGAAGTATGGATTTTTGTGCAATTTGGTAGTTGGAAAAATTGATATTAAAAGACTGCCAATTAGTTTTATGCCCAATTTTGACATACGATTGCATCCCAAATTTAGATTTTATACTAGACACAATTTCTTATTATGGTTAATTTTTTTTGAGTAAATCCATTTATTGGGAGTAAATTGATCTTATAATGGAGAACCTATATATATAAGTAAGATTTCTTTATAATTATGAAAAGAATTTTGGATTGTTGGAATTTCAATTTTTTATTAGTAAAATTGCAATAGAAGTTCTCTCAACAAAATGGAGGTTTACAAATCCATTTGCAATATTACAATTTGTAAAATTTTATTATCAAAATTGTGATTTTTAACTGTTAAATTTTATCAAATAACCTATTTAATAGGGAAGTTTGCTTTTCCCACTTATCAACTTATTTAAATAAATAAAAATTTAATATAATAAAAGATTAAAAACAATCATTATATATTTATTTATTGATTATAAAGTGGAAACAAATAATCTTTTCCATTCAAATAAAAAGTATAAGTATGTATATAATATAATATATAATTTATCTCGGGTGGTTGGGATGAATGATTGTTATATTCCCACCAAATTTCAATTCCCACAAGTGATATCTTGAGCTCATGACTTTAAGCCTTGTTTATTGTATGACCTTCCTAAAAAAGACGCTAGCTTTATATTTATGTACTAACTAAACATCCAAATCATTCTTGATAGTATATATTGTATAATATAAGTTTAATATACTAACTTCCTTGAAAAACATGAAAATTAGGCATAATGACTAGCTACTTCTTCCATATTGTACTCAAACGATAAATGCCCTACTTCATAACTTCTTTATTTTTGGCATAAACATTTCAACTTCCTTTGGTTCCCCTTGAGTTGAATTACTTGAACTTCATTGATTAGAGACATTGGATTAATATCTCTTGGTTCCTAAAAGCATCTTATTATGCTTCAAACACTTATTCACATACGGATTAGGTGTTTTATCCAACAATCAAGTAGAATCCTATGGTGAGGATTGGAAATAGCTAAAGTTTCTCATGCTTGGTCATTGGGTGTTGTAAGAGACTCCAAGAGAATCATCAACCATATCATCTTCAACTCAATCATAGAAGACAATCTGTTAGCACCTATTTTTTCTTGAAGCAAACAAGAGGCAAACTCCTTCAACAAAATTTCATACAATCATGTTATGAGAAAAGAATGGTTGTGAATTAGTGGGCAAATCAAGCATCAACATTAACAAGGGGGTGATTATAGTTAATGAAAACTTTAATCAATAATTCATCCCTTAATTCACTATGGTATTAAGGACACATATCAAGAATTCAATCCTTCACGTGGCTTGCAGCCTATCCTTCCACACTAAGCATTGAGATATGTAAGTATATGATTCAGATGTTTGAAGCCATGAATGTGTACACTTATATGTATAGGACACTAGTTTTGTGGCAAGCTAAGACTCTTGAGATGTATTTGTCGAAAGCTAAGACTCTTGTTTTGAGAGGTCTAGCAAGAAACCATGCAAACTTATCCTTTATCCTAGTTTATGTATGGATTCCTTTGGTTTGTTGTAAATTTTTAGGAAATGGAATCTGGAGAATTCTCGACAGTATAGAAAAAAAAAATTATGATCGAAACACATAGACTTTGGACTTCTTTAATGTGATATCTATGCAAGTTTGATTCCAAAGAATTAGTATCTAGGAAAAAACACATTCAAGAATCTATGTATGTTTGTTCATAAAAGGAAGATCCCAATTAATATGTTTTGCAATTAATAATTACAGTGTTCTTAGAAACAGAGTTAAGAAAGGAATCCTTGCAAGTAGAGTGAAGGTCGGACATCTTTTTTATTTGGAAAATTGCCATGCAAGATGAAACATAGTTGGCATGCAATCATTATTATTATTATTATTTGATCATGCAATTTATTTGATGTAAATACTATATACGTGTATGCATTATAGTGTATGCAAGTTGTGACATGAATATCTAGTGAATGTTTTATACATTCTGGAATTTCATTGTAGGAAAAGTTTGAATTCTTTTATCAATTTATATTTTTTATAATTGAATAATAAGAAAACATATCAAAGATCATATCATTAAAGAAGGGCACAACAAATGACAATTGAATAGTGTCAAGAATAAAATATACAGGAAAATACATAACCAAGAGGAAATCGATAAAAAAGTAGAGGAAATGACAATTGAAGAACATGAAGAATAGAGGAAACAAAAAGATGATGAAAAAAGAGCATATTGACAAAGAAAACAACATTCAACCAACTCATTCATAGTACAAGATGCAAAGGAAAATCGTATGAAAAAAATGTTTAAAAAATACCTATTGCCAAGATCAACATGTAACTCTAATTAATATGAATATTTCACATCCAAAATTTTGTGACAACATTTATTGATTAGCTCAAGTTCAAATATGTCATTCTTGTTAGGAGTTATATGCCAACACTCAGGTGTTTAATATAGATACAAACCTAATGTACATGATATCTAGAAGAGAATGAACTCATCAGATTAATCTTAGACATATTTAAAATGATTATATTAATAATATGTGAGACAAATTTTGTGTTGTTGCACATGAATGAAACTGGCCTAGATCCATCTTAACTTTGGATCTATCAAGCACCAAGAGAAATCAAATCTCTTGAGGTGCAAACTTTTCCTCAAGTTTTGCACTCAAAAAGAGGTTTGCATCTTGAGATATTTGATCTCTCTCGGTGCTTGGTACATCTAGAGGTAAGATGTATCTAGGTTGGTTACCTCATGTTATTCATGCGATATTAATATCAACAACAAATAAATGAGATTATTGATATTTTATAATGATTTTAATTAAAAATTAGGCAAAAATGTGTATTTATTTTTCTCTTTATTATTCACAACATTATTTTTTTTATTTAGAGAATATTTTATTTTTATTTTAAAAGGGACACGTGACAATTCAAGGTCGAGCAAGAAAGGAATTACACATTTCAATTTATGTTGAATTTTTATTAAATTCTGTTTAAAATAGAATCATTTTATGTTAAAGGATTTTAGTTCGAGTGGTTAATTGGTTGACAATTTGTTTATCCAGCTATGTGGGTTCAAGTATTCGAACACATGTTGTAACTAGTTTATTTATGGTATTTATAAAATAGCTTTATCTAGTGTAATAGTGACACATTATTTTTGTAAGCTTGGCATGACTACATCTTCATCATGTCCAATATATCACCTCAATTGGGGCAGGGAATTGAACTTGTGACTTCACATCAAGAGTGTCTTAACATAGCACCTGATCACTGACTATCCAAAACCCTGTAGATAGTGGCAGTCGATCTTTCAAAATTACCGATTCTCCAAAAATTCTCATTATGGTTTAAAAAATAGCTATTTTATTATAAAATTAATATAGTCTTTTCAAAGAAAATGTTATTATGATTTTTATATATTACATCTTAAATGATAATAATGAATTATAATTTGATTTAAAAAAATTAAACTACATTTAATTTTTATTATGTGCTATAATTTAATATGTAGTTACCTATTCTTGATATCAAGTTTGATTTATCATACCTACTAGTACAACCATATAAATTAAATGAAAAACAAATTTTATGGACATCAATCCAAAATAAGCATACAAGTACTTACTTCATCATTGATATTTTTAATATGTAAATATGCTTTGTTAAAATAGCATGGGCCAATACCATGGCTTATAAATACCACGTGCCTAAAACATCATAACTCATTTCATATGGCACTTGTTCATACAATTAATGAATTTAATTAAAAGGGAAAAAGGCATTACTACTTTGGAAATAAATCTTAGCCTTTGAAATATTTATACTACTAAGAATATACTTCTAGAATGTTCTATTGAGGTTAAATCTCTACCATCCAAAACAGACATGCCTATTAACATAATAAAAGTGAATTAACTAGTAATTGAACCACATGCTGCAAAGGAAACAACGTAAGGCAGTGGCGTGGGAAAGAGTAGCATTAAATTGTTACTCTTCCATGATGATAGTGAAAATGTTACCTGCAACCTCTGGAGAAAAAATCATGGATTTGGTTGATACTCAAAACCAATTCAACAATTTCATACATTGTAAAACCATGCAAAATATTAAGAAATTCGTTTCTCTATTGTATAAGTGAAATACAAAACAAAAGGGTGAAATACAAAATATGAGTAAATAAAAAGTAGAATGCATATGGGCCAACAATATTGTAATTTGCACCATGTCATCCTACAATTTGAATCTGAGTGTTTTACAAGATTTCATTTTCAATCCTTAATTGAGAGAAAAGGTAGCATTAGCAAATTCAATTTCTTATATCCCAACTTATAACATATGATATAGTTTAATAGTAAAAGTCAAAATCAATTATCCTAAATTAAAGCACTTAGAAATTTTTTGAAATGACTTTCAATATCTCAAATTCGATTGACATTTCCAGACACCACTATTCTTAAAAACAAAACATAGATTTGTTTGTAAGATAACAAAAAAAAATACCCTAGTCAAGGTTAAGTATCGATATTGATTGTTGGATCACTTAGATTCGATGGTGCCATCACTCAAACGACAATTTCCATTGGAGCAATCACAAATTGACCTAACGGTCTGAAATATATTCATCATTTACAAATTAAAAGAATTACATATAACTCAATATAAACAAAATAAGTTACTTAATTTTTTTTCTTTTATTTTTTTAACAATGTTGGTTACGATATATTCATTCGAAACAAGGAGAGAGGCTAGAACCTTGGTATAATGCTTTTAACTAGATCAAGAGGGGAATCAGAGAAAAACTCCTAGATTTGTGTTTTGCTCCTTTACATGAAACTAAAAAACACTTGTTTTACCTAATACATTTAACTTGTAGATCTATTCTAACATATTGTTGCAGTAGAAGAATACATTTACTATTCATTGTTCATTGTGATGAGAAACAAAACACTAGAGAGAAAAAGAGTCATGGTGTCTAGGTGGAGTTGGGTCTATCTACGCCTGCTCTTGATTGATGGATTTTTCCTCTTTATGTGGATGTACATTGCTTCGATCATTGGAGCTTGAATTCTAAGAAAATTTCTTTCTGACCATGTCTCCCAGAGAGTGCAGGGCTTGTTCAATATAGGAGCAACATTGGCAAATCTTGTTAAGAAAATTTATGAGGATGATGCATTGATGATATAAGAACCCCAACTTTAAGGAGAACCACTCCTTCTAGTGATTATGTAGAGCTTTTAATTGTTTCATTTCTTCTTTGAAGGAGCTACAATGGAGCAACCATGAATCGAAGCCATTGGATGAAGGGAGGAGAGGCTAGAGGGGTGAAATGAGATTTCTAGAGATTTTGATGGCGTCGAGTGCAATGGGGTTGCAGAATGAGAATGAAGAGCACAATGCAACCACTAAAAAAGGAACCGCAACATAGACAAGAAGAAAAAAGGGAAGAGAAAACAAAGAAGAAGATAAGGAAAGAGACTCAGAGGGAGGCTGTGCACTGGAGGAGATAATGGGGCTCAAAGGGGAGCAATGAGGAAAATTTATGGAACGGATAGAGTAGGACATAGTCACCAGAACTCTAAGAAGAGTAAAGTGAAAAATTGTAATCTAAGTAAATTTCAAAGGATAATATTTTTAGAAGATACTCCTATCCCCTTGGAAATTAGAGCTTTGAGAGATAAGGATATGTTGAGGGCTTCTGAAGGGTTTGTCGCGAGAGTGGGAGGGACAATTTTTGGAAATGATTATGACTTAAGTAATTTCTTGCATGTGATAAAATAAGAAATCACCAAATATATTTATAATTATCTCCTCATTGATTCTGGCCTCTCCTTGGCGTCTGCAACATGCAGTGTTTGCCACTTCGTCCACCCTACCATTATTTTCTCTAAAGATGTGATAATAGGATACCTCTCTCAAATTACTTATTTGATGTTGAATTCGGGAGACTATTTTCCCAAGGTAAGAATTTTTGGGAATCATGTCTTTTACCATCTAATGAACGAGGATGGCTGAATCTCCAATCACTATCGAATTTTTGAAATTACACTCACAAAGGATCTAAGCACCCAGAGGTGGTATTTTTAAGTGAGTAGTATGTTTTTGTATTAAGTTTGAATGAAGAAAAGTTTTAGTATTGATTATGCATTTAAAAAATCCCCTTTCACCAATAAGAAAGAAATTGATTTAAAGTTCTATTAGATTATACTATAAATGTCCTTTCTATTGTCAAAAACTACATGCGTTTTAATATTATTGGATGTTTGTGTTATTACAGAGATTTTGATGAGGGCCTTTCTAAAAAAAATGGCCAGAATCTTATATGAAACTGATGTGGCATACCTTCCATCTGCACCTGATGTCAGCAACTACTTGGTCAGATAGATCTGAACTCTAGTTTCTCTTTGTCATCATGTTGTTCATATTCTACTCTTGGATTATATCCTTGTGTGTGTACCATGACTGCTTCAACATCAAGTTACTCTCACACATGTTTTTGTTCTTTTTCTTCTATGGGGGTGTGGGGTACAGGATGAAGCAACTATAGAAAATGGAAATACTAACTTGCCTATGCCAGAAGGCATGATTTACGCTGAATCTGGAAGGGGATTGAAACCTATAAATTGCAGTCCTTTTTAGTGTTCAATGTTGGGTTGGCTATATTATGAGTAAATGGCTAAAAAATAGAGAAAATTTTTTACTTCTTATCCTCATATGATATTTTGTAACTGGTCATTAACTTCGAGTAGTTAGAGAAATTTTTTAGTTGTAAAAAATTTCCCATCATTTTCTTGGTAAACTGTTTAAGTATATTAGAGCCCACTATGCAAATGATATTATTGTTTACAATTTTGATTGTTGCTTCAGGATGAAAATGTAGTTCGAAAATATAGTGCTGCCTTGTGCTATGATGGACACTCAAGATCTACAATCATTAATGGCCCCTTTTCAGCAACAACAACCAATTGTCAGTCCTCCATCTAATAGCGAATCCAAAACACATGACAAGGTTCTTGAACATTCTCATGTAGTTCCACCTATAGAGTATTATCAATGTATTATTGTTGGTGCTTCAGAAGAAAGAGTTGATGGTTCACCAGGTAGGGAAGAAGGAGAAATCCCTGAATGTGAGTTGGATCCCTGAATAGTCAATAAATCTCGCTAATAAGGAACCATTGACTAACCTCTAACCTATGCCTTGTACCCTCTCCCCTACAACTCACTTGATGCTAAGGCTCCCACGATACTAAATTCACTCTCACAACATCCCTCATCCAACACGGTACGAGATGGGTAGTGAGTCACAACCATAGGGTCATTGGCTAAAAGCTCTGATTAGTGTTAGAACTCTTCTCAGTACTCGAAAGATAAGATCTACTCATGAAATTCTCTACTCATGTAATACTAATACTCTGGTTAGTACATGAAGCTATTGTAAGTTCCCAATAGTCAGAGAAGCTGTCATCATAGAAAATCATAGTCGCTTGAACCAGTAACCATAGGTCATTACCCCTTTCAACATATTCCTTTTGAAAATCCCAACAGGGAAGGGACACAAGCCCAAGGCCATCAAGCCTCACTTAACGCTGGGAAGGTGGGGGATTAACATGAAGATAAGTCGAATATACATTATACTTATGTTGATTCAACATTTTAAGAGCATAGTCCAATTGATGATTTCCTTTTAGGAAGGATAAATCTAGATGATGCTTCTTATCAACATTTTCCATAATGTTTTCCTTATTAGGAAGATTGTAAGTAGAGGATCCAAGCCTTGAACCTTTAACCAAGAACCTTACCCTTTAAACCAACCTTTCAATTTTTGTGCCTTCACAAATAAGTATCATAGATGGGCAGATGCCTAAACATTTCCAATAGATGATATGCCTCTTGCCTTTTGCCTTGAACCCGTAATCCAGGCCTTTTGTTTTTCAACATAAGCCCAGTCCAAATCAACTTGCTCAATCTCCAATGAACTATGAAGTTGGCCATGGTAAGCCAAATTTCATCAGTTACAAGAAATAAAAAACCATACTGGGGGGGGGGGGTAAAATACTTCCCATGACTAAAGTATTATGCCCTTCTAAACCTAAGTCGTTGACAACACTCCTTCTCATTAACCTATAACAACTTTTTGACTGGCTCATTTCCAGCATCTCCAAGAAAAGGGTGACACACAAACTATTCGAGCCTAAGATCATTTTCCCAATCAAACATGTCCTGCAAGCATTGTTTTTCAAGCCACCCGTATATTGTATCTTTCATGATATAGCACCATTCCTCGAATATCATCATGTACAGGTTTCACATATCATCTCCACTTTTCCTTCTGTTGGCCGAATAAATCGTTCTTGCGGACAAGACCGATCTCCCTAGTATCAACTGATATCTAGCAACAAGAAGGACAAGCAGATATACCTTTCTCTAAACATATTGCGATTCATTAATAAAAACTAAAGAGGTGTTTTAGACCCTACCTTAAGTCCAACGCTAGTTTGTGGCAGCCATGCTCC
>APFE030941938.1:4852-22260 GCA_000404065.3 Pinus taeda
GGACCAAAATCTAGGCTCTAAGCCCCAAATCTTCCCTTGGGGGATCCCGCGCCCAACACTCCCCCAACACAAAAATTGTGGCTCACCCTCGAGTCACTCTGTAGGTGCAGAGATCTTAGCGTGGAGACTTCCTAGATCTGTTTGGATCACTGCAACTTCGACAACGCACTGAGTGGCTTCCTCTGAACCTCCTCCACGCGCTAGTTGGTGACTACTGTTACTGAACTGCTGCCCTGAATCCTCTGCTGAGTTGCTTGTATTTGCATGATATTTTCTTCAATGGAGGCTGTAATTGTATAAGCCTCATCGATCCATGGCTGTAGGCGCCCTTTTAAGACTGCCTCCTTGTGCTGAGCGACATCCACATGTTCCTTGAGTGCCCTTTCCTCTTGCATCCTTGCAAACCTCTATGTAAGGGCAATTGTCTCTGTGGTCCCTTTTAATTTGTCATACTTCTGTTGTAGCTCGCGTGCCTCTGTCTACAGGCACTCTACATTCAGGTCCTCTTGCAAGGTGGTTAGGACCTCGAATGACTATTCGAACAGCTACATGTAGTCTGCCACTGCGCAGTCAACCGCTGCTGTTGCTGCTGTAACAACAATGGTTCGTTGTTCCTTGATTTCCAGTGGAGTTGAAGGCTGAACCTTCAACTATAGTTCTGCGATCCACAGGTTCAGGTCCAGCTGAACCCTAGCCATCTCTTCTCTAGCATTGTGCACCCCTATGGCTAATTTGCATACGTGTGCGTCCACTGGTTCTTTTGCCTGAATGTCCATCTTAGGGACCATTTGATAGGCTTCCTCTATCACTTGCATAATCATTTGATTTTTCATAACTACCTCATTGCACTGCAGGCCTAACTATTCAATGTTGATGTGCTGCTCGCTGATCACCTGCAGTGCACGAATCTCCCTAACTCAAAGTTCTGTGGTGACTCCATCCTATAAGAGGTAGAGTGTCTCCCGAGGGAGTGAAACCATGTTCAACCTTAGCCCTTTCAAACTTCTCACCATGGGTTTGTCGGCTTCCTTCTCATAGTAAGTGCCCCATTTGGTGGCACTATCATATTGGTCACCCTTGTGTGCAACATTTCCTCGATAGCTGAAGTGACGACTACGAGGCTGGTGGACACTGTGCCAGCCTGTGGAGTGTGCACCTGCAACTCCTGTATTTCTGTCAAGAGATCCCCCAATACCAACTGTTGTTGTTCGTCAGACTTCTGGAGGGCCTTCGCGATGACATCCCTCACTGTTTCATCGATATCATGTAAATCCCTGCAGTGAGGGTGATTGGGTCGGAAGAAGTCTTTGATGCCTTTGTCTTCTTTCACGGCACTGTCTGCTCTCGTGGTCGCGGATGCTTGAGTTGGGTGGATGTTGTTTGCGGGTTCACGACACCTTATTCTGTGTCTATCTTTGGTTCGGGTGAAGGTGACTTATGTCCTTTGCGCTCTTCTTGTCCTACTTTCTACTGTTGTTCCACCAAATTTGCAGCGTCATGCGCTGCCTGGGCCTTAGCCATTGCTTCTTCTTTCCTGTGCTTTTTCGCCAGCTGCGCCATTCGAAGTTTTGTCTCTTCCTTCTTGTGTTGCGCGATAGACATATATGTTTCCAATGCGAAGCCAGCTGGAGCACACTACTCCAGCGCCCAAGACTCAAGGGCTGTGAATATCACATCGTCAGTCACCAAATATGGTAGATCATGCCATGTCTTTGTAGGGTCCTTCCGCGCTCTGATGAAGACATGGTGGAAATCTGCTTTGAACTTTGCAAAGCTCTGCAAACTATTGTAGACTGTGGGCAATAACCACAACTTGTAGTTGATCCCCATACGGATGTTAATTCCATTAGCACTTAAAATATCTTGCTTTCTTTGATCCATTGCGCGTCCTTGGTCGCCCACAATGAAGTGTACTTTGCTGCCTCTGGAATGTCCTGCATAACCGAAGGGAACTGGCTATCTTCGGGCAACTCCCATGCCACCAGTACTATTGACAATAGGATCCATGTGTAATGAAATGTTTTTCCCTTCTCCTATGCCTCGCGACAGTTTATAAGGAACTCGCCACATAGATAGTTTGCCCAGTTCAACTAAACCCCTTCTGCGCATTGTGCCGCTAATGCAACCACTGGCGCAGGAACCTCATCTGTGTGACGCTTCCACATCACCTTTCCTACCAATATTTGTATCACGACCGTGACTGCAGGGTTGTTGATGCTGGAGATGGCATACCCTCGCTTCTTCTTCTCTAGTTTGAACTTCTTCTTCATTGCTTCCGTGAGGGCCAACTTGCCACCTTTTCCCTCTGAAATGTTTGCTGGATCCTCCCCTAATTAAGGTAGCCATATAATCTGGTGAATCAAATAGTTTGTGATGGGGATGGGCTCCTCCAGCCACAAGCACCCATCATGCACCAAGCAGAGCAACTGCCTGATGACGAAAACAATCACTGGGGCGCAGTGGTAATGTAGCACCCAGAGCAGGTTTAGAAACCCTGCTTTCTCTACACCTCTGAGCCATTTGCATGGCTCCAATTCAATCATTCCAACCGTCATGCCCATCTTCTGGAACATTAGCTTCACAGTCACTAAATGTGAGAACTTCTCGTGGTTAGCAAAGTCCAAATGTTCAAATTTCAACACAGGAACCTGTCCCAAGTGCGATCCCTCAAAAATAATATCGTTTGGGAGCAGCAAAGTTTGCAGAGAGCTCTTGATCTCATATATATCCTTCGACACCTTTGCTTTACCCTTTCGGAGAGGAACATATTCGGGTAACAGGGTAATAGGGTCTACACCCTGGGTTTCAACGTCCATCTCTACATCCTCCTCCTCCACAAAGATTTCTTCAAACTCTTCCTCCTCATCGACCTCTAGATTAATGGCTTTCCCTTTTTCTTACAATGTGAGGTTGGTCCTCAGTGGATTTCGGGGTGAGATGTGCACCGGGATCATGGCCTACTTATCCTTCTTGGGTCTCAGTGTTCGCGGTGATTTAGGGACCTCAATTATTATTCTGGTGCTCTCTGGGGCTTCCACTTCCGCAATTTCCTACATGATTTCATTGTTTGTCACTACTCCTATGTCCATGGCTTCTTTGGGTGTTGACATAACGCTATTCCATAGTTCTTTCAGTGTCTCTAGTAGTTTCTCAAACAACGAATTCACTTTCAGAGTCTCGAATAAGTCTCGGTTGATGAATACTTGAGCGCGCAACAACTCAGTTGTGAAATTGCCAAGTGTTGTTTGCTGGACAACCACTTGTAATTTATAACGCCTTTTGAATTTGAATTCGAATGTTCCCCCACATTCGGTCCATTAATGCTAGGTTAGCGACAACTTTTCAAGAATCTAGCCCATAAATTTCACCTTAAATGCCCGCCGCCTCCTCCATTTGGCCTAAAACCAACCATCAAATCGTGAATGGTGATTTTAACGGTCACTTTCCGGTATACCTGCATGCTAGCATAGCTGGCTTCGCGCTGTCACGGACCCTTTGACACTTCACTACTGCGCACATTCCTGACATCACGCAATTCCTGGGCAGAGTAGTTTATAGTCCCGCGCTACCTGAAGCACTAAGACCATGCCACTTTCATATAGTCACATTGCTGGATCACCGGTGTATGCCTTCAAGTAACTACAATTCGCCTTTCCTAGGAAGGGTTCTCCATTTAACTTGACTAGCTGGACCACGCCTCTGTCAGTAATATCCTTAATAATATACGACCCTAACCTGTGCATCTTGAACTTCCGTGGGAATTTATAAAAATTACTATCACATAACAATACCAGATCATTTACCTTGAATGTGCGCAACTTGATGTGTTAGTCGTGCCATGCCTTTTCATGTTGCTTTTGGACTTGTTGGTGAAATCCAACCAAAAATCGTTCTTCTTCGAGCTCATCTAGCTGCACGAGGCTCTCCTATAGCGCTCTACGATCCGTTATACCTGTGGGTGCTACTATGTGCAGAATAGGTATGATCTATTCCATAGAAATCACGGCTTCCACTCCATAAACAAGCCTAAAGGGTGTTTGTCTCGTCAGTTTCTTGCATTTCATTTGATAAGCCCATAACATTGCAGGTATGCATAGGTCCCAATCACTTCCCTGCGTATTGTAGACCTTGGTCAGCGTGTTTTCAAGCACTTTGTTGAACGCCTCCACTATCCCATTAGCCCGTGGGTGATAAGGTGTGCTCTTTTGATGATACACCTGAAATTCTTCCGTTAGTGTGGCTGATCATCTCGTTTAGGAAGTGTGTACCAATCGATCATCAAGATCTTCAGGCATCCAAATCGCGTCAGTACATGTTCAAATAAAAACTTCACGACAGTCCCGCCCATTCAATCCTTCATTGGCTATGCTTTTTCCCAACGAGTCAGGTACTCTATCGCAATGATAATATACCTCGCGCCTGTCTTTCCTTGAGGTTTAATGGGTCCTACAAAATCTATTGCACCTTTTTTGAAAGGTTGCAACATCATTTGTGGATTCAAAGGCATTTCATCCCTTCGCGATGACCTTCCTGTTCTTTGACATACATCACATGCCTTCTAATATGCTTTTGAATCCTGATGAAGGGTTGGCCACCACAACCCTGCATGTAGAATATTCTGTGTGGTTTCTCTTCCTGCATAATGTCCTCCCTCGATGCCCCCATGAGCTTCCATGAGGATGCTGCTTCATTCAAACTCAGGTACATACCTTCGTAGTATCTCATCATTCCCCATCTTGTATAGATTCCCAACAATGACAGAGAAATATGTCATGCACACCACTAACTCCTTCTTTTGTTGGATAGAGTATCCTTCCGTTGTAGTTCCAGTTGTTAGAAAGTGTATTATATCTTCGAAATGTTCATCTACTATGTGTCAGGTAATCCTTCCTCCAAACTAGTAGGTTCCTCCCTTGTCCCGATGCGCGCCAGGTGATCTGGTTTTGCGTTCAATCGTCCAGGCTTCATGACAACTTCGAAATCATACTCTTGGAACAATAAAAGCCACCTGAAAATTTGTCCCCCCAACACATGCTTATTGACCAGGTATTTTAGCGCGAAGTACATGTGCATCTGCTAAGGTTGGGGCTTTTCTCCATAGACCTGCGTCCACTTGGTTAGATGCACGCATGGATCATCTTGTCCATCATACTTGTCTATCAGTCGCATCTTAGGCTTCCCAAATCATGTTCGCAACATTCTTCTACATTCACGCCAATCATCAAAGCTTCCTTTGTGCGTACCCCACCATCTTGCGGGCGTAGTGCGCAGTACCCAGTCCAAGGCCTGGAAGCATTGCTTTTCTAGAACCTCCCTTTCAAATGCATCCAAGAAGGTATCTACCTCATTCAGACCATCATAAGTAGGTAGATTTCTTACTTTTGTCGACACACAATGCAGTGACTGGGTCATCATATTGCAATTCAACGTATTTCCTTTATGTAACTGATTCTGCCAACATTCTACTTCTTCATCAAAATATGAAATGCAGGAGATCTCACGCTCCCATGTAATCCACCCATCCATGGTGGGATTCACCCAGTCTTGGTCTCGCGCTTTTATCTTGTAGATGCAGCCCAGATCATCATCGCTCTCATAGTTGCAGACTGGTTCCATATAGCATGATCCTTCAGTAGAGTCCAAGGGTATAATTTCGCGCAGTGATTTCTTCTCAAAGATCATTTTTTTCTTTTTCAGATTGATTACCCCATTCATATCAATATCCAGTCAATTCCCAGGAATGCGGGGTAGGGGTTGCTGTCATCAACAATCTTTATTACTTCAAAATCTGCCAGCGCACTCACTCCCTCAATATCCACTGTTACTCCCTGCAGTTGCCCCATGGGTATAACTTTCTGCTGAATAGGAGACCATTACAGTGTAGGTCTTCCCATTCGCTCCCATGTTTGTTTCGCTAACACATTCGCATCTGATCCAAAATCCAGAATGACTTGATCCATCTTGTATTCTCTAATCTACATGGCGAGTCTCATTTCACGCCTCGTCCTTGTCTTATGATTTCTGATTTTTTGGACTACGCGTGGTTCACCTGGAGTGGTTCCAGCACATCTGTTGATGAGTTCCTATAACCCTTTCATAGCCTTACTGTCACGCAGTAACTTCATATAGGTTTACAGGAAAGTAGTGAGCATAGATGGGTCCATCTCCGGCTCAAGCTTATCTTTGCTTCCTGAAGTGGAGGCCTCAGCGAAGCTCTCCTTAGCTTCCATGAAGGTTTCCGGAGCGCACTCCAAATCAAAATCAACTTCGTTCGCCGGGGCTTTGCGAACCCAGATATCGTCTTTCAGTTGTTTTCCCTTGTCCTCTCCTATTGCGATTCCACTTCGAAGCACTATATTTACGCTCGGATCTTCCTTGCGTGGCTCAAACCTCATCTACAGGTTCTGATTCGGGGGAGGTGGTAGCACCCCTTTGTCACGTATCCTCGCTATCAACGTAGGACAATATTTTGTCTCATGATCATACAACGTGCAATACTTGCACGATGGACACATTGGATCAATGCAATCATAGGCATAGTGTCCTGGCCCTCCACAATTGTAGCAAATCAACTTTCTGCAACCTCCACTAGGGCCTCCTCTGCCTCAGCCTCGTCTGCACCCTTGAAATCCTATTCATGCCAGCCAAGCATTTTGGTCAAGGGGCTAAATTTCGGCCTGAACCCTATAGGTGGGAGTTCTATCCATCATCAATTCATAACTTCTACAAGTACGCTCGTCATGTCCCACCACCTACAAAAGTTGCAGAACAACTGTTGCGGAGTTTGCGTATACTTCTATAACAAGTGGCAATTATCTGTGGCATACTTTTCGGCTACTTGACAAATAGCGCACCACAAAGAAAACATCGCACTAGGTCATGCTTGAGCTTCTAGCCTTAGAGGCATTGATCCTCCTCCTACAAGGTAATTTGTAAATACCAGGCAGTGGTTCCTTGTCATGATCCTGACTCTTGCATTTCACACACCATACTTCTTCGCATATATCTAGCCGAATCGCCTTGTCTTGCTTCAAGCTTTGCATCTCAAGGCACAGATTCTTTAGCTGCGCATGGATCTGTTGAACTCCTAGATTAGGATCTTGCATCGGGGTCTCATGCAGTCTCATGGAAATCTCCAAGGCTTCTGCCTGAGTCGTTATCTTCTGCTGTGACAACGCACTCATCAAGTTTGGTTGTAGCGAAGCTACAAACCACTCGCGATGCTGTCCATCTGTCAGATTCATGTTTGCTTCGCGAATCGTACATTTTAGCCTCTGATCCAGTTTCCAAGGCGTCTCGCTTGGTAGCATCGTGATTTCTTTGAATCCAATAATTGACTGCGCTTTAGATTTAGGCCTGCTAAATTCCCTATTCAGTGCTGCTTCGATGTCTGCTACTCTCGCATTCGGGTTATCGTTGGAGTACTTAATATACCAGGCCAGTGGGCGATCCTACAGGGCACTAACCAGTGTTACTTTTTTTATATGGTCGTGTGTAACACCTTGAGATTCCCATACAACCTTCACTATGAACCAAAATTGGTCCAGATCCTCATTTTCGAAGCCTTTGAACAAAGGCAACTTCACTATGTTTTCCATACTGAATCATGGTGGTGGTGGGAGTGGTGCGGGTGAAGATTGAGGTGATCATAGTGAAGTCGATAGGTGGTGTGGGTGAAGGTGGTATTCGCCGAATTCTTTGTCTTATCAGATGAATATCACTTTGCATAGAGACCTTTGCGAGCTCTTCCTTGTCCCCTCACGGAGGTGAAATCAAAGGGCTATTTTCTGGAACCCCATTTCCTTTGTTCCTCTAAACCTTTCTGCTTTGTGTGGCCATGAACATCAAGGTAACTGCATAACCTGCTTTTTGCACAACAACATTTTAATCTAATTATTCAAATACTTTACATACTTACCTCACTTTCCTTTGAGAAAGCGTCACTCTACTTCGTTGTAGCTGACTGAGGTGTTGACCACGAACTCATTAATAAATCCTCCTATAATGCAATCGAGCCAATGATCAATGATGCATGCGATCTTATTCTCCGATGCTTCCAACCTTCGCACTAGCTCTGGGGTCCACACAATAGGACCATCAAGTTTCCACCTTCCTTGGCTATCTGCTAGCTTCGCGATCCACTTGTATAATTTAGTAGGGAAGGACGCAATTTTTTTTTCATGGATCTCTATATACAAGTAACTGTCTAGCCACTATTCTTTTGACAGTCACAGGTTTCTGTTTTCCTGTGCCTCCAACTCGTGAATTCTTCTATCCAACCATCCTTCGATTTCTTTCTTAGTTGGATTCCAGTGATATGACTTCACACATCTCTCATTAAAATTTTAGTCCCCACAATAGAACCATTTTTTGGCTTGAGGGGGCCTCACCCAGGTTCAACGTTAGTTAGCCAAACAAAGCCCTACACTACTGGCCCTTTTGGCATCATCTTGCGGAGCACGGACTGAAGTCTCACTCGAAGCAATATGGGGGGATGTTGGAACCAAATTTCTGCACCCTTGAGATGGTTGTGATGTCGGTTTGTTCCAACTATACCCGCCTTTGTGCAGGTTACTTTGCGCCCTATTCCACCCTTTAGGACCTTCATGATCTATTATAATTGGCTTTTGCATAGCCCTCACTAGGGGCTGAAGTCCTTTCGCGCTATTACGACAACGAACTGCGCTATTTCCTAACCTAGGTTAAGTATCTTACTTATCTTATTAACAGATCTTAGTTAACTTCGCGTAAACAGATTTTCTTACTTGCATTCACTTAACCATATATTTATACACATTCGCGCATAATATAAGCATTAGAAGCGAAATTATTACCCAATATAACAGATGCATAAACAGGAAATAAATACGTAGAATGATATAAAACTTCTCTTTATTAATAATTCGCGACGGTTATAGACTCGACTCGCCTTGCGCACTTAGCTCCAGGGGTCCGCACACTCAGCTGTAGACTACTAGGCCTCTGCACAGTTAGCTGTAGAGCCTCTATCTACGCTATGACCCAAAACTTAGACTTACACTTCAGAGCTATCTCGCATACATCATATCTCTATTACTCATCTAGTTGTCTCTAAACTACTTAGAGCTTAGTTCTATTTATACAATCCCCTGGTCTGCAGACCATGGGTAAACCTTCGATAGCTGACATTACATTATCAAAATAAGGGCGGACAACCCTATGAATTTTTAACAACTACATGTTTCGCGCCCACAAAATGCAGATTATTTACATTGGAATTACAAAATTGGACCAAAATCTTGGCTCTAAGCTCGAAAATTGCCCTTAGGGGATCCCCCGCCCAATAGCTATGAAGCTACCAATTTTCAAGGGCATCGGGAGTGAAGATATATAGAAGTTCTGGTTTATTGTGAATGTTGTGTGGACAATGCAACATATTACTGATGACAATATAAAGAAGGCACAATTGGTCACCGCTCTGCGGGATTGCGCACTGACTTAGTATATTAAGTACTATTCTGATAACCCTCTGGCATTGCTAGCAGATACTAAGGCTGCTTTAAATAAGGAGTTTAGTAAGCCTAAGTCTAACTCACAGTCAGTAGTTGGATTCAAGGAAATCACAATGAGGGTTGATGAGACGCCTTGGGAGTTATATCAAATGTTGAAATGTGTGATTCGAGAAGCTAACATGCAGCTTATAGATGGTTAACATTACGAGTGGTTTATAGCTTTGCTTCTGCCCCACCTGAGGATTGCTTTGTCACAATAGAAGATAGGAACATAGGCGGAAGCTTTGGATATTGCAATGAGGTTTCATGAAATGCCCATTCAAGATGCGACCTTGGGTGTACAACAGATTCACTCCTAGTTACAGAGCCTATGCTTGGAGTTACAGAGCTTGAAGAAAGACAAGGAGACTAAACCAGAGGTAGGCACGAAAGTTTGGTTTTTGAAGTGAAAGAGCCAGGGGCATGATAAAAACCACTGTCCCATATTCATAAACTATATCACAGGAGGGGGATCAATCCCCCTAAGGCCAGAAGTTGCAGCAGGACCAAGCGTGGGGGCTATGCTATGGTGCGCTATTGGTTAGGTTGCTCGACAACATGCGATGAATAACTATCATTTGCTTCAAAAGTTCATTTAGACACCATAGTAGTTGTTTTTTAACTTCTGCAAATCAGTGGGCCATGATGAGCTTCATTGTCGCAGCTATGAGCTAATGGTGGAAAGAACACCTACATAACGGATGCAAGCAGAAACTCGACCTCCAGAGTAGGGTGCCAGAGGAGCGCATAGAGGTTATCAAGGATGAGGATGAGGCTGAGGGGGAGGAGGGCCTGGTAGAGGTCAGGGATAGGTTATCTGTTACAATTGCAGGACACCAGGGCACTACTCACAAGAGTGTTTGAATCAAACATGCCCTTAATGTCAATACTATAGCTAGTTGACCACACTATAGAAGAATGCCCAATCTTGATAGCTAAGATGTAGGTGAAGAAGGCGGAGCCTCAAAAATCTACGCAGAACATACAGACGATGAGGGCTGAGCCCTGCGAGGAAGATCACAGTGTGAATATAGTGTTGAGAAGTGGAATAACAACTGGCAATGATAAAGGAAAACAACCTAAAGAGGACGGATGGGTTCACAAGGCCCTAGAAAAGGAAGTTGGTTTTGATCTGGAGTGTGCGAAGGAAACATTTATGGAGGCCAAGAAAATCTTCGCTGAGGCATCCACCTCAGGAAGTCAGGACAAGATACAAGACACCAGCGCACTTGCAGAGGTTGATCCCTTTGCACTTACCACGTTCTTGGAGACCTGGATGAAATTTCTGCGCGGCAACAAAGTTGTGAAGGGCCTACAGGAGTTAATAAACAAATATGCCAGCAAAGAGAACGTCTTGGATGGACACCGCGTAGTCAGAAAAATTGACAAACATAAGGCAAAAATGGGGCGCGAGATGAGGCTCATCGCGCAAATAGGAGATTATGAGATGGATTGGGTCATCTTGGATCTGGGGTCCAATGTGAACGTTTTGCCCAAACAAACATGGGAAAGAATGGGGATACCTGTGCTACAGTGGTATTCGATTCATCTCAGAATGGAGAACCAACAGAATATCATCCCTATGGGATAATTATATGGAGTAGCAGTTGACATTGAAGGTGTGAGTGCAATCGATGATTTTGAAGTGATAGAGATTATTGATGGCAATAATCCATGCCCTGCGCTCCTCAGAATTGACTAGGCCATTGACGTGAATGGGGTAATCAACCTGAAAAAGAGAACAATGTCATTTGAAAGGAAATCGTTTTGAGTTGTAGTGTCGTTGGACCTTGCAGAAGGGGTGCGCTACATTGAGCTGGTTCGCGATTATGAAGAAAGTGAGGATGAACTGGATCAGATCTACAAAATAACAGTTCGTGACCAAGACTGGATCAACCTGATGGCAGATGGGAGGATCGCATGGGATCAGGAGATTTCCTGCACCTTTGATTCAAATGAAGAGTTGGAGCATTGGCATAATCGACTGCATGAAGTCTCCACCTTGGGCTGCAACATGATGACTAAATCGCTACGCTGTGTTTCGTCGGAGGTAAGGAACTTAACTTATTATGATGGTTTAAATGAAGTGGGTAAGTTTTTGGATGCATTTGAGTGTAAAGTTCCCGAGCATCACAACTTCCAAGCATTATATTTGGCACTGTGTGCTATGCCCACACAATGGCGAGGTACCCACAAGGATAACTTTAATGGATGGTGGGATTATAGAAGGACGATGAAGTTGTGGTTTGGATGTCCTAATGCTCAAATGACTAAGAAATATGATGGGAGGGATCATCCATGCGACAACCTAGTGAAATGGACTAAAGACTATGGAATCGAGCCGCAGCCAGAGTGGGTACACTTATTTTGCCATACTTTGGGTACAATCCCCATGAACTAGTATTTAGAAATAGAGCTTCACCATGGCACTATAGAGTGGGATATACTGAGAGAATGATTCTTATTAACCTTCAGTTTTGAAGATGGCTTCACGAGCATCGATGAAGTCCTATAGGAGATTAATGTAGTTATATTCAGAACTTCGCAAGAACCTTTGGAGTGGGTCCAACCATATTGGAGCACCCAGTTGCGCCAGGCGTTGGAATGTTATAATATGACAACTGAAGGGGAGGATGAAGATCCGAGGAATATTAAAATTCCAGAATCAGAAGGGCATCGTGAAGTCGAGGGACCGCAAATAGACAACCCTGATATCACCACACCATTGAAGACAAAGCAAGTACACATTGGTACTAAAGAAAAACTGAAGTTTGTAAATATTGGGGATTATTGGGATGAACCTACTGTGGATAAGGTTGTTGAGCTACATGAATATCAGGATCTATTCCCTACTAAGTTTTCGGATTTGAAGGGAATAGTAGGAGACTTGGGCGTGATGAAAATCACTCTAAAGCCAGATGTGAAGCCTGTTAAGCAAAGGCCGTATCACCTTAATCCCAAATATAAGGAAAAATTTCACTTAGAGTTGGATAAGATGTTGGAAGCAGGAATCATAGAACTAGTTGAAGAATCTAATTGGGTGATTCGAATGGTGGTTCTGGAGAAGAAGTAGAACGACGAGATAAGGATTTGTGTAAATCTACGAAAGCTTAATGATGGCTGTGTCCATGATCCATTCCTGATGCCATTTACCAATGAAGAATTAGACAACTAGGAGGCCTAATTGTTCATGGATGGATTATCTGGATATCAGCGGATTAAGATTGCGCATGAGGATAGGAGAAAAATGACCTTCATGACAGAATGGGGTTGTTTCCAATACACTGTAATGTCGTTTGGACTCAAGAATGTGCCTGTGATATTTTCTCGCGTAGCCACCACAACATTCAAGGAGTTCATTCATAAGTTCTTGGAAATATACTTTGATGATTGGACAGTGTTTGGATTAGTAAAGCGCCATGTCGCAAGTTTGCGCTTGATGTTGGATACATGTCACAGATACCAGATCACACTGAACTTGAAGAAATGCATCTTTTGTGTTCCCTTTGGAATCTTGCTGGGTAACGTGTTGTGCAAGAAAGGGTTGATGGTGGACCCTACCAAAATTGCGGTGATAGTGAATCTGGAGGCCCCGCGAAATGTTAAGTAGCTACGTGCAATATTGGGACATACGGGATATTACAGGAAATTTATCAAAGCATATGCTCAGATTACCGTGCCTATGGAGAAACTACTGAAGAAGGATGCAACATTTTGTTGGGACGACGAATGTCAGAGTAGCCTAGATGTTTTGAAAGAAAATATGGTCACCGTGCCGATCATGGTATTACCAGATTGGAAGAAGGAATTTCACGTACACGTTGATGCCTCTTCCATTGCGTTGGGTGTAGTGTTAACACAAGTCAGTGAAGGAGAAATGGACCATCCTATAGCCTTCGTGAGTAGGAAATTATCAAAGGCCGAGAAGAATTACTCAACAATTGAGCGTGAAGCATTTGCCATGGTATACGCATTGCAGAAGTTTAGGCACTATCTATTAGGAGGGCATTTCAAGATGTACACAAATCATTCTGCCTTGAAGTACCTTGTCAATAAGCTTGTGTTGGGAGGGAAGATCTTCAGATGGTTGCTACTATTCTAGGAGTATGACTTTGAAGTAATTGTAAACCAGGAAGGTTAAATGTAGGGCCCAATAATCTGTCACGAATCTAAACAGGAGAGGAACCCAATAATCTGGAGGAAGGGATTCCAGATGCCAATCTCTTCATGGTGCTCGTAGCGGATAATCACTTTGCTGATATTATTCACTTTTTGATTACAAGGATGGCACCAGAAGGGTATACAAGTTAGCAGAAGAAGGAACCTGTAGTGCGCGTCACAGGCTTTTTAGTGATTACGAGACATTTGTATAAGATGGGTGCAAATGAAATACTACGAAGATATGTGCCAAATTTTGAGAGAAATAGCATTCTCGTTGAAGCTCATGGAGGGGCTATGAGAGGACATTTTGCAGGAAAGGCAACTACGCAGAATATTTGGCGCATAGGTCTCTGGTGGCAAATGCTGCATAAGGATTCCAAAGCATATTGTAAGGCATGTGATGTGTGTCAAAGAATGGGTAGACCATCACGAAGGGATGAATTGCCATTACAACCTCAAGTATTGTTGTAACCATTTGAAAAATGGGCGATTGGTTTTGTTTTGCCAATTCATCCCCTGAGGAAGAAAGTTGGTGCGCGCTACATCATCATCGCAATGAAATATCTAATTAGATGGGAAGAGGCACAACTGGTTAAGGATTGTACATGAGCTATAACAACGAAGTCTTTTTTTGAGTATGTCTTAACTAGGTTTGGCTATCTGCAAGTGCTGTTGAGTGATAGAGGTATGCACTTTCTGAACAAACCAATAAGCACGTTAACAGAAGAATTCTAGGTCTACCATCAGAAGAGTACACCATATCACCCATAGGACAATCGAACCATTGAAGCTTTCAACAAGATTTTGCAGAACGCACTGACAAAGATCTACAATGCGTAGTGAACTAATTGGGATGTGTGCATACCTGCAGTATTATGGGTGTATATTACTACTTGCAAGAAGTTGACATGACAAACACCATTTAGAATGGTCTATGATATAGAGGTTGTGATGCCAATGGAGTATATTGTGCCTAGTCTGCACATAGCAGCTCTCATAGGTATGGCAGATCGTGAAGCCTTGGAAGAATGACTCGCACAACTAATGGAGCTTGAAGAGGACCGATTCTTGGTTGCATTCCATCAACAAGTACAGAAGGAATGTGAAAAAGCATGTTATGATCGCCCATCAAGCTTTGCACGTTCAAGGTAAACGATCTGGTCATGTTATATGATAGTAAGTTCATTAAATTTCCAGGTAAATTTCAGATTCATTGGCTGGGACCGTACATTATCAAAGAAATTACATATGGAGGTGCAGTTTAGCTCACGAAGCTGAATGGAGAACCTTTTCTAGGAAGAGTGAACAAGATTTGATTGAAGCTGTATACAAGGGATGCTATGCAATGACTATATGGTGGTAGGACAATCTTAGTGCTCCAAGCAGTTGTGAGGCAGTGCGGGACTATAAACTACACTGCTAGGTTTGGAGGACTATGTAGTAGGCAGGCTGCATGAAAAATGGTGAAGTTGCAACATAAGAAGTTGTGTGTAGGAAGCTGCGCCATGGAGAAAGGTGCCACGTAGTGTAGCAAAAAAGTGACCGTTGGAGTCACTGTTCATGATTTGACAACCAAAAGATGGTTAAGAGGAGCAGGCTGGCAGCATTTAAGGCCAAAATATTTGAAGATCTGCTGCCAAAACAACATTAATTGTCTGAATTTAGGGGGAACCTTCGGATTTGAATTAAAAAACCCCTATAAATTATGCATGCTGGTCCAATATAGAACACTTTGCGCCCTTAGAGTTTTTGTTGAAATTTGTTGTTTGTCACTTATGAGCTGAGCGTTTTGGGAGGAATTCTTCGCCCACACAGATGTTTCTTTGGAACCCTGTGAGTTTTTTATAGAGAGGATGGCTTCCACCAACCCCACCGAAGCCCTGAGTTCAGAAGCAGTTGTATATGACGCTCCAAGACCTGAAGTATCCAATGTTGAAGCCATGCCTGCGGTGCCCATGACACCGAGGTCACCAAGGCCAAAATAGTCCATGCCGAAAGACAAACAACTTGCAGCCATATATGTGCTTTCCTAAGGAAGCATATTGCAAAACTACCCCAAAAGAAAGATAAGCAGCCAGCCAAAGATAAGCAGAAGGTTGTAGAACTAGAGGTGGAAGAAGGCAAAGGAACGAAGGATATTGACGCTGAAGGTGCAAAACCTATAACAAAGCTCTCTAGGTATCTCCCTTTGTGAAAGGGAAAGGCGAAGATTACTAAAGACCCTGACTCAGAGAAATTCACCATCTCCATACACCTGCTACCTGAGCAGGTGCCTTTTGAAGGTCCGTGGCTCGTGCAGGTCCCACTATTGAAGATGGAGGATTGGGACCTCGCAGATCACGCTAAGTTCCCACACTTAGCAACAGACAAGTACATGAAGAGATTTTACTATGAAGAAATGGGTGTGACAACATTGGAAACAGAGGAATGGATCCATGGTGTCGAGCAATCAGGATTGCTCAACTTTCTATGGGTGCCACATTACCATTCCACCCCCATTAACACAGTTTTCATACGCCAGCTGCTCACTTTGGTGCATGACAGGTGTTTATGGCTAGGAGGGCCTATACCCATCACATATATGCTCATTCACAGGATTATGCACCTACCCTATGAAGGTCTGAACTCGACCAATGAGTTTGGAGGAAATACAGGGGAGAAGGAGCTTGCAGAGCAAATGAAGAAGGATTATGAACTTGTCAAGAAGTCATGCGGGTACTCGATCTTATCTATCGCAGACCCTGTAGTCCAATTGGCCACATAGATAGTGGCAGGGAAGGGGATGAGAAAGTGTCGCGCAGATGAAGTTCCGAAACCCGTAGTGTCCCTAAATGCATAGTGCGCCAAGGGCGTGCAATTCAGCCGGTCCAGGTATCTCTGTCAAGAGTTCCTGGCAAACTACCACGAGGCCCAGGATGAAACCAAGTCATTTCATTTCACTTGGTTACTACTATCTATTGTGTTCGTTGCATGGGAACTGCTGGAGGATAGCTAGTTTCCTCAACTTGAAGAAGGATTTCCAGAGGCAGTGCAGTTCGACTCTTTATGGGCTACCAACGACCCCATGCAAATTACGGAGACAAAAATCTTTTGGGTCCTGATGGAATCAAGTCTCCACATGATGATTAACCAACGTAGAAGGTTTCCCCCAACCTTGTACATGCAGTGGTTAGCCTATAGAACCTTCAAGGATGACTTTCACAGGCTATACATCCAGGTGTGAAAGGATCCAACACAGAAGAGGCATGAATTGACATATTTGGTGATGGAGACCGATGTGCGGGAGGTAGTGGTGCGATGGCTAACCTAGTGGCATACCCCTTGTAGTGGCCAATCTAGGATGCTAGGTTAGACTAGATTTAATATCAACCAAGGTAGGTAAACTTAGAGGCACATGTCTAAAGTCTATAGACATAAAAGGATCTCATCTACCTAACTAAGTGTCTACTGTGACAGGCTACATAACTCCTTTATAGGAGATTGAAATATGTTTCCTCTCACACCTTAACACTCAGATCATCTAATTTATCTAATTGTTCTAAAGAAACAATGTATTGCTAGACTGAGTTTTCAACCCTCTTACAAGGATATTATCCACAAAAGCTCTTTCCAGCTAACACACTAAGCATTCATGAAAATCATGTTGGAAATAATACTGAGAGGGGGGGGGGGGGAATCAGTATTATCACATTAATAAAACTTTTTCATTTCCAAACT
>APFE030941938.1:22270-50224 GCA_000404065.3 Pinus taeda
TTAGATTAATTTAACAAGTTGTTAAATTAATGAGATTCAATTTTTTAATGCTTGCATGCATGTAACAACTGGTATTTTCAGATAATTGAATATTATAGCTTAAATAACTCATGCATGTCAGTTCAGACAAAGACCTGGTTGAGATCATAGAAGGGACAGTGTACTATCAGTTGGATGAATATTTTTCCTATAAAGGAAGTTCATCCATGATGAGGATTTAAGGTTCCTTGAGGATTGTGCAGTTTTACAGGGTGTGAGATCAGTGTTACACTTGGTAAGAGGAGGATCACCCAGGAGAAACTGTGCAAGGAAATAGGAGGCTTGGAGGGCAGAGGAGAAGACTTAGCAGAAGTCTTGATTGCTTTTGAGCATCCAGGAGGAGTGTATTGAGAGCTGGCTAGCTATGAGAGCTAAGGCTTTGTGTAATCCTGATGTATTTCCACCTTCATTTGTGAGGATTGCACTAAGAGCTAACTAACTGTGTGAGAGCTAAGGCTTTGTATAAATCCTATGTATGATAATACAGAGAGTGGGGTTTTATGCTGGTGCTTTCCCCAGTGATATATTCTGTGTTATGTGTGATTTATTTCTCTTGATCAGTTATGCATGTTTCTACTTGATGTTGCTCATGAATTCGATTATGCTTCCGCTTAATGTTTTGTAGAAGTAGAACAAGTATTATGCTTTAGGACATTGCATATATCAGTTTGTTCTATAGGTGAAATTTCTACATTAAAGACTTATTATCCAATATTAAATGAAGTGTATTTTTAATGTGTGTGAGGAAGAAGTGTCATGCATGAGAATGTATATGTAGAGTAAGGAACATATAATTTCTTCCATAATGTTTCATACCTTCGCATATATTCCCGCACACCATCCTCCTGCACAACGCTGACATATTAATCAATTAATCAGGATTTCTGGCTTATTAAGTTTGGGGCATAAAAAGTTTGGGTTACATGTATATCTGATGCAAAAGAAGGACAAACAATTGACTATACCCACTACTGTGTCTTCCAGGGCACATTTTATTTGACCTTCCCAAGTACTAAGAGCATTTGTGATTTCACATTTGCCAATTAAATGGTTATTATCTAATATTAAATGAAGTGTCTTTTTAATGCATATGAGGAAAAAATGTCGTGCGAGAGAACATGTGTCTAGAACAAAGAACACAAACTTTCATTCACAATTTTTGCACCTCCAAATAAATTTCCCTACACACTTCTTCTGCACATTTCCCTCTTGCACAACACTACATATTAATCAATTAATTAGCAGTTTTGACTTATTAAATTTTGGGGTATGAAAAGTTTGGTTTATGTTTATATTGGGTGCGAAATAAGGGTGGGTGATTAACTCAATGCACTACTACGTCGACATGGGATCATTTTATTTGATATTAGGATGCAAAATAGCTCTAGAAAAACTTCTTTGCGGATGATCCGATGCGAGTTTTCAAAACTATGTTCAACGACTTTGATCATTCTACCATAGTCAATGGATGATATCAAGTGGGGGGTCCCTCTTCTAACTTCAATCAACTTCTTGTGTTACAGATTAGCATATATAATATGTAAGTGTTTTCGGCATTTATTCAGTGAATCAATGCGTAATCAGGACATTGTAAGAGTGTTTAATAACATTTAGTTTGATAACTTGATTCGTTATTAGCTAATGTTTTACTTTGACTAGATTTGTGTTTAGTATTTAGATGTTTATTTTAAGGTTTTTTGCAACCGCCTCCTACCACATTTACCCAAATTCACAAGCATATCAGGGTAAACATAAGACAGAGAGTTACTATGACATGACTCGACCTCTAAGCCCTAGTTAAGGAAGTGGGGCCTACAAACTGACCACAAACTGACAATTCACAACATCCCTCAGGGCTACATGATACTCAGAGGCCAAAGGACCACCCCAAGTGACCAAACCCTAAGTTGGGTCGATTTTCACTGAAATAGACCCCCAACCACATGCATGACAAGGCTTGGGTGCAGTTGTGGGCATCCAACCGCATGCACAATAATGCCTCCATGTAGTTGTGACCCAACTTGCCCAGTTCAGAGGGTGCGGTCTTGAGATTTGAGCTACAATTCGAGGCCGGCCTCCAAACCAATTCCTAGAACTACATGAGACTTTCCAAAATCATTATTGACATAAGGACAAAGCTAAACATGCAAAATCAAATCAAGAACTTGACCTAGAATACCTAGAACACATTAAACATTTCATCAAACACATGGAAAACACGTAAGCTACATGTCATGAATGCATATCTAATCATATTAGTCTGAGCTTCATCTGAGAACCAATAAGAAGGATGTATGCCCTCTCTGCATAGCTGCAACAATGTTTATTAGTCCCTACATTCATCAACCAACTGATAATTAAATAATTCATGACAAGAGCCATAGATAATACACATATGTTGTAGCGACTACAACCACCCTCCATAATTTTGCCTATGCTTCATTTTGGAGCCTCCCTCCTAAATCACAACAGATTATCTCGCACTGACCCAAGTACTTGTGCTTTGATTGAGCTTTATCTTTTCCATTACGACTTTTGTTTGCTTACTTGCTTTGTTGTCTAACCACAATCCGATCTCTTGACTTGGTTTCAACCCAGTTTCGGGCTTGCCTTAGTACTACACAATCCTTGAGGGAAACCAACCTTCAACTCGGGAAATTGCACAGTCCAAGCCAAGAGTGAGCCTTCAGCTCCAGAATTGCACAAAACCAGCTGAAAACCAACCTTCAATTGGGAAACTACATAGAGCATGAGTGGTAGCAAGGGCCACTCAACCTAGAAATTGCGCAAAAACGTTTCCCTCAATAGATGCCCGATGCATGAGCCAATGAGTGTCCAATTTCTCCCCCGGAACTACAAAATCTCTCAGGGAAATGCATGGCAGCTTTTCCTGAAAAAGAAAAAAAATGAAAAAAGAAAAAAAGTGAAAAAGAATCCCTCGAAAATAGGGATCTATTTTAGTAGTCTGGAGGTGGCACTTGAGTTATTTTGGAAACTGCCACCAAGTGTTGCTTTTTCCTAGATTTTTGGCCTTCGCGTCATAAACCTTAAATCAACCAAATATATTTAATGGATGCTGCCAGATCTCATTTTCACATTCGATCTTGGAGCTCTAGTATTCTCAAGGAGGTCAAGAAACCTTTGGGATAGTCATTGCAACTTTTCTGAGTAAGTCTTGCTTTTCTAGTCTTTTGCTACTTTTTCTGTCGCTTTTGTTTGTTTGGCTTGTGAAAGTGTTGTTTTACCCTTTTTATTGAACGAATGCTGGCATTTTTATTTGTTTTAGCTTGTAGAATTTTTGATTTAAGTTTTGCATTTCCTTTCCCAAGTGTCGCATGCATTACCTAGTTTTTTGCATTAACGGTCGTCGTTGCGACGACTCTCTCCACATGCTTCATTGTTCTTCAATTTGATTGATTCCTGCACTCATTTCATTTACATACATCATCATTCACTCATATCTTCACCCACTATCATTCCCTCCTTTAGATATTCTCATTTTCATGCTCCCATTTGGCATATCTGGGCTTCCTTGGCCTGGATCTTGCTCCTCCCCAACATGCACTGCAAATTTCTGGATCTCAAGGCTCTGCCTTGGCTCTAGAAATTACGTAGAGGTTGCTAAGGCCTAGCTCCAACTATGAATTACAGAGTTCCAGGAGCCATTCCTGAGCCTTGGCCATTGGGATTACGCAATGTGTAGTCTCACTTGGCCTAAGCTTGACTGAACTACGCATTGTGCAATTCTAGTTAGCGAGCCCTCCCACTGACAGTTGGGACTACGCAATGCATATAACCAGTTGGAAATCAGTCACCTCTAAGAGCCAATATTGGGCAATCCTTCCCAGCAGTTTCCCATCTTTTTTGTTTGGTTTGTTCTTGAAGTGATTTATTTTCAAGCTAACATTTGCATGCCATGAGTGTCCTCTCTATCTCTAGATACAACTGTTGTTGAGAAACTCTTCAATAGTTACAAGTAACATGGATTCCAAGAGAGTTGCATAAAAGGATACTACCGAGAGTAGCATTGGGGATGAATTTGACCAAGTGTTAGTGAATTTTCCATTATTCAGACACTAAATTATTCATTGAGAAGGGCATGAAGTTAACATGGTAGGAAATCAAGGATATTTTTGCAGGGGACTTCAAGGAAGATCTAGAAGATCGACAGGTTTATATCAATGTCCACCGGTTAGTCTTACGTAAGGTTGCATGTAGGTACCCCATCTTCCCATGTACAGACATCATCCACTGGATTGTCTCACGCAGATCCTGAGACTATGACATTGAACAGTGCCAGTGGGATACAAATTGCCAATTTCAGGGTGTAGAACTATCAACAGATGTATCATTTACCTCATCCGATGAATCGTATGGATTCACTTTTCTATGCGACCCACAAATTTGTGAACACCAGAGATATTATAAAGTGTTGGGTGAAAGAGCCATCAAAATTCAGAGAGACACTCACTCATGTTTACAAGACAAAGTCACTCAGAAAGGCCTACCAGTTCTTGATCATATTTGCATGTTGATTATATGGTCAAGAGAGCACAATGACCTTTTCGGAAAATTGGGTGGTTGTGCTGGACCAGTTCATGAATGGTGGAAGGGCATTAAACTGGTCGGATCTGTTGGCTCTTCAGTTGAAAATACATGTGACTAATGTATGGAATCTGCCCAAGGATGAGCAAGAAAGATTATACATGTCTGTGTATTTACTTGATGCAATTTGTGCCCAACACTAGTTTCCTGGCATGGGTTAGACATGGATGCCAAAAGAGAATGTCGTCAACATTTATTGCAAGTTTCTTTTCGAATGCAACTACCAAGGAGCTATGATGAGGCTAGCTGACATTTCATCATCTTGGTGTACAAGTTGGTCTTTGAGCAATATCCACCTTGCATGTCCCAAGAAGCGATGGAGGCAATACTTAACATTGCAGATTGGTATGCCTCACCCGGTGGTACCTTCATCAAGATGTTTGGTGGAGAGAAGCCTCTGCATGTTCAACCAAGGTATGCCATAGACAAGTTGGTCATGCAAGATGTCTCATATCACCTCTCCACATGGTTATCAACAGGACTTCATAGGAAGAAGAAGGCACCATGGCCCACCCTTCTTTTGTGGATCAAATTATACAAGATTAAGAGCTTGAAATATGCAGATGTTGAAGCTAAGGAGATAGAAAAGTTTGAGTTCGGCATTAAAGAGTTCAATCGGTATTATTCCCACAGTATTTTCAAGAACCATTGTGCGAAGGTGTACTATCCATGGATCCATGGGACATGTCATTGGTTAGAGGAGGACCCTTGGAGGTATTGTTACAACTACTCCAAGTTCAATGGGTTAATCAGTATAGCCACAACATGGGAAGCTTCTCTACAGGCAACAACATCATAGGAAGCAACAACAATAGCAACAATAAGCAGCAAACCAGTGCAGGACAAGGGTAAGAGGAAGATTGTCGAGAACCTAGAGGCTGAGCAAAGTTATAAGTTCAAAGAAGATCCTCTCATTGAGAAAGCAGCTTTGGCAGCAGAGGCAAAGAGGCAACAATGCATAAAGAGGGAAGGGGGAATGAAGAAAGAAAAGGAAAGGCCGGAGGAAGTAGAAAGGAAGTGTTGGGGCCTTCGCTTTGATTTTGAAAAGTTTTTGATTATTTTGGCTTGCCATAGAATGAGGAGGAAAAGGGTGGTGGAAACAACGGTCTGGTTGCGAGGAGGACAACTGGAGAGGAAATAAAGAACATGCAATTGTAGGGTGGTTGTGGAAAAGTGTCAATAGAAGATAGAGGTAGCCAAGTGGAAAATAAGGAGGAGTGAAAGCCAAGGGAAAGAATAGCTGAGCAAGAAATGGCAGTCCAGGTGGCAGGGGAAATAAAAAAGGGGAGACCCATAAAGGAGATGGTTTGGTTGTTGTTGGTGTAGCAGACAGGATAGTTGGTTGTAGTAGGATGGAACCAGAATGCAGGGATATGGCCGAGCATGACCTCCGAGTTAAAGAAAGAGCATGTGAATCTATAAACGGGTATTCCTTGTAATCATATGTGGTGAATGCTGATATTTTGTGTAATAGTCTTCTGTTGAAATAATATGAAGTAAAGTTAGGATTGGTTTCTTAGTATGACGCGTATGGTTATTTATGATGTGTTGACCCATTTAAAATTTTAAATATCCTGTAAGATTCTTGCATGTTGTAGTTTCATAGTATTGGATGGTATGTTGTTAACTTGATTATGTATTTGATGTTGTTTATATATATTGGTTGAAGCATCCTTGATTCTATGACAAACCCTTCTTAGTTCTGGTCGTGGCACGCCTCAGGTGAGACTCCTTACCCCTTGGGTAAGGTGAAAATGCTGACGTTGTCCTAGACTACAATGATCCATTGTTGGCTCTCCGTGCTTGAACCTGGGGTCCTCTCCCTTGGTGACTCTTTTGTGCCAACAAATGGTTCCGTTGCCGGGACCTAAAGCTACAATAATTGGTTCGGAACATGGTGTTGAGGATATTCAAGAAAGAGATTAGGGATTGGTGGGATCACAAAATAGATCAATTTATAGCAGAGCAAGCTATCCAAAGGAATCAACCGATCGGCAAATTTAGTGAAGAAATTTTATACGCTGAGGGTGTTAATTACTAGTATGATATCTTCTGGTGCAAGTTCCCAAAATACTTATATAATTAGTTAAAAAGGATGAAAGTGCAGAATCGATCAAGGGGGATGACGTCAGCTCGCCGCAACTGAACTTCCTCAGATCTCATATCGCTCCAATAGTTAGATAACGATCTGACCAGAGCAGTCAATTTTTGGGTAAAGACTATAGTGGAAGGGTATATAGTTGTGTTTTTCACCAAAAGTTATCAATCTTTCTCAAAGGCAGAAGTGGTGTTCAGGTCCAAATTAAGAGGAAGGTTAATGAGGGAAGTGTCGTTTTGGATTAAAATGTTCATGGTAGAAGAAGGAATACTACCATCACCTACCACAGAGAAGGTAACGTAAAACCCCAGTACCGGGGTTATGGAATAGGGATGTTGTTGAAGGAATGGATGTCAAAGGGTTGTAGAAAGCTAGAGACATTAGGGCACAGAGGAGAGCACTATTAGCTGACATCTGGCAAGTGAGAGTGGTTCAAAATTTAAAGAAGAGAAAGATGGGACCCCACCAAGTAGGAGCAGTGTCGGGGAAACCCCAAGAGGAAAAGGAAGGGAAAGAGGATGCAGGACAAAGAAAGATTGGCAACTGGAGAAATAGAAGCCAGGATGATGAAGAGGATCCTTCCTTATAGGTTGTAGGAAGGATAGTGCAGGAACAAATGCCGAGTAGTTACGAAGAGGAAAGAGAAGAGGACATGGGCAATGACATGAGAAGATTATTTTCCAAAGGAGAAGCATCCATTAGGATTCAACAACAATACCCCCAAGGTATAGGTAGTATTCCTCCTGACCTTCCCCTCGTACCTTGCTATAATCCGGAGAAATTTGTTAATAAATTAGCCAAGGCAATACGGGTACACAACTTTTGCAAGAAATATAAGGCTAGTTTTAATACAAGAAATAACAAAGGAACCAGTGGTATTAGTAACTTGGGATTTCAAGGATCACGACAGCCTGAGAAAAAGGTGTTTATGTTATTAGCGCGTACCCAAGTAAGCATGGCGGGATCTTTTACCAGATATCTAGAATTTGCGGGGAGTGGAAAAAAAGACGTGGAACAACACTGGTATCTCTATGAAGCTATTTGGAGAGCACGAAAGACTCCAGACAACCTTAAAATAGTTGAGTTCCAGACCACACTGAGGGAGAGAGCTTTGTGTTAGTTTATAAAATGGGTGGAACAAAACCAAAATCCCACGATAGATGATATCAAGAGAGGATTCGTACAGGAATTTAAAGAACCTCATACTGACCAACAAGGGTTGTTGAAGCCATGGGAAATCAAGTAGAAGGAGGGTGAAACCACTTGGGAACTCCTGCAAAGGTTTAAGGATGCCATTCCTAAGCTGAGTTACACTCTAGATCTGAATCACCAACGAGACTGGTTCATCAAAGCACTCCTGCCCCTCACCAGAACACCACTGACGCAACAAAAGATTGGGACTCTCCAAGATGCTTTGGAGAAAGCGTGACACATAGAGGCCATGTCTAGATATCCTCATGAATATCAGGGAGGGACGAGTTTGTAGGATCCATCAATTGTGGGCCTTGAGAATCAAATCACAAATCTAACGGAGAAATTGAAGTATCTTCAACCAGTTCGGCCAGCTAGACCCAACATATGGTGCACACACTGCATGGTGGAAGGACATGTCATGACAGAGTGCCCGAGGTTGCGGGGAATTAATCATCGGAGACCCCACCAACTATAGGAGTTGCGGCAGTAGGAGCGCAAGGAATTTTTCGTAGATGAAACAACCAGGAATATTGTGAGATCTATAGAATGTATTGACATCTACCATGGATGTTCTTAATACTGCAGAAGTACTCTAATGTCCCTAATAACAAATACTATGAGTTTTGTACATCCACAACACATCAGAGTCAGCACAACCAACAGTGCAACCACCAAGAGGAGCACCCACAGGAACACCAATAGGATTGGCCGAGATTAAACTGGATTGACTCGGGGATGAGTCAAAGAATTGTGGCCAGGGCCTATTGGGGCCTTCGTTTATGATGTTTTAGCAGAGTTAGCATGATCAATAGCGCAGCCACCAACAGGAGCACCCACAGGAACACCAACAGGACTAGACAAGATCGAAATGGATTGACTCGGGGACGAGTCAAAGAATTGTGGTCGAGGCCTATTGGGGTCTTCATTTTGATTTTGAAAAGATTTTGATTATTTTGGCTTGCCATAGAATGAGGAGGAAAAGTGTTGTAGCAACAACGGTCAGGTTGTGAGGAGGACAACTTGAGAGGAAAGCAAGAACACACAGTTACGGGGTGGTTGCGGCAAAGTGTTAGTAGAAGACAGAGGCAGCCAAGTGGACAAGAAGGAGTGGCAGGCAAGGGAAAGAACAACTAAGTGGGAACTGCAAATCTAGGTGGCAGGGGAAATACAAAAGGAGAGACCCGTAAGGGAGATGGGTTGGTTGTTGTTGGTGTTGTGGATGGGATAGTTGGTTGCAGCAGGACAGAGCCAGAATGTAGGGATATGGCCAAGCAGGACCCCTGAGTTAAAGAAAGAGCCGTGAATATATAAATGGGTATTCCTTGTAATCATCTGTGGTGAATGTTGATATGTTATGTAATAGTCTTTTGTTAAACCATATGAAGTAAAGTCAGGACTGGTTTCTTAGTATGATGCATATGGTTGTTTATGGCAAAGTTAGTGAAGAAATTTTATACACTGAGGGTGCTAATGACCAGTATGAGATATTCTGGTAAAAGTTCCCAAAAGAATTATATAATTGGTTAAAAAGGTTGAAAGTGAAGAATCAGTCAGGGGGTGACGTCAGCGCTCTCTAACTGGACTTCCTCGAATCTCATATCGCTCCAGTAGTTAGACAACGATCTGACTAGAGCAGTCAATTTTTGGGTAAAGACTATAGTGGAAGGGTATATAGTTGAGTTTGCCACTGAAAGTTATCAATATTTCTCAAAGGAAAAAGTGGTTTTCGAGTCCGGATTAAGAGGAAGGTTGATGAGGGAAGTGTCGTTGTGGATTAAAATTTTCATGGTAGAAGAAGGACTACTGCCCTCACGTACTGCAGAGATGGTAGCGTAAAACCCCAGTACTGGGGGAAGGACCTAAGGGGATAATGTTACTGGTTGGAGAATATGGATGCTATTGAAAGAATGGATGTAGAAAGCTAGAGACGTTAGGGCATAGAGGAGAGCACTGTTCGCTGACAAGTGGAAAGTGAGAGTGGTTCAGACTCTAAAGAAGAGAAAGATGGGACCCTACCAAGTAGGAGCGGTGTCGAGGAAACCCCAAGAGGACGGGGAAGGGAATGAGGATGTAGGACAAATAAATATTGGCAACTGGAGAAATAGGAGCCAGGATGATGAAGAGGATCCTTCCTTACAGGTTGCGGGAAGGATAGTGCAGGAACAAATGCCGAGTAGTTATGAAGAGGAAAGAGAAGAGGGCATGGGCAGCGTCATGAGAAGATTATTTTCCAAAGGACAAGCATCCACTAGGAGTCAACAACAATACGCCCAAGGTAGAGGTAGTATTCCTCTCGACCTTCCCCTGGTACCTTGCTATAATTCAGAGAAATTTGTTATTAAATTAGCCAAGGCAATACGGGTACACAATGTGTGTGAGAAATTTAAGGCCAATTATAATATAGGAAATAACAAAGTAACCAGTGGTATTAGTAACTTGGGATTGTAAGGATCACAAGAGCCCGAGAACAAGGGGTTCGTGTTATTAGCGCGTACCCAAGTAAGCATGGTGGTATCTTTTACCAGATATCCATAGTTTGCGGGGAGGGGAAACGAAGATGTGGAACAACATTGGTATCTCTGTGAAGCTATTTGGAGAGCACGACAAACTCCAGACAATGTCAAAACAGTTGAGTTCTAGACCACGCTGAGGTAGAGAGCTCTGCGTTGGTTTATAAAATGGGCGGAACAACACCTGAATCCCACGATAGCTGATATCAAGAGAGGATTCGTACAAGAATTCAAAGTACCTCAAAATGACCAACAAGGGCTATTAGAGCTGTGGGAAATCAAGCAAAAGGAGGGTGAAACTGCTTGGGAGCTCATGCAAAGGTTTAAGGATGCCATTGCTAAGCTGAGTTACACTCTAGATCCGAATCGCCAGTGAGACTGGTTCATCAAGGCACTCCTGCCCCTCACCAGAATGCCACTAATGCAACAGAAGATCGGGACTCTCTAAGATGCTTTGGAGCAAGCATCATGCATAGAGGACATGGCTGGATATCCTCATGAATATTGGGGAGGGACAAGTTTGCAGAATTCGTCAATTGTGGGCCTTCAAAATTAGATTGCAACTTTAATGGAGAAATTGAAGAATCTTCAACCAGTGCGGCCAGCCAGACCCAACGTATGGTGCACACACTGCATGGTGGAAGGACATGTCGTGACAGAGTGCCCAAGGTTGCGGGTAATTAATCACTCGAGGGGGGGGGGGTGTTGTGGGATCATCAGGGACCCCACCAATAGTAGGAGTTGTGGTAGTAGGAGTGTAAAGAGTTTTTCCCAAATGAAACAACCAAGAATATTGTGAGATATGTAGAATGTATGGACATCTACCACATATGTGCTTGATACTGCAGAAGTACTATAATGTCCCTAATAACAAATACTGTGAGTTTTGTGCATCCACAACACATCACACTGACCAGTGTCGAGCACTGGATGCTCTAGCAGAATGGATGGATAGGTTGACGTTTAGGATTAATGAGTTCAACCGGGGAGGAAGAGGAGGAAATGAGAGAGGAGGAAGAATGGGAGGAAGAGGCCTCATAAGGTGTTATAACTGTGACCAAGAGGGACACGTCGCTAGGGAATGCCCGCTCCCTAGGAGACCATGGTGTTCACAATGCATAATTAATACTCATGCCATGAAGGATTTCCTATAACTCATTGAAAAGTGGGAAGAAAGGGCTAGACAGAGGGGGGATAACCTAGTTAACGTCGAACCTCGTACCGACGATGGACTTCCCATAACCAATATCAATATAGTTAGAAGTGGGGGAAAGAACATGGGGGAGGATCGTAGTACGGTTGACGCACCCTTGATCATTAAGGAAGCATCCCCAAAGAAATCATATCAGCCTGAGCGACAAAAACAATATTTTTACGATGCAGCTAAGTTATTTGAGGGGATGACTGAGATGAAGGAAGATCAAAGATAGAATGGCCACGTGATCAATAGTAATCATCCGATTCAAGAGTGGTTTAAATTATTCTTGTAGATTGTCGAAGATGAATACATGATAAAGGAGTTGCAAAAAAGTTTGAAGGAAACATTTTCAACGAAGGAAGGGGAAGAGAACGATCATCTGCCAACCTACCAGAAAAGCATACCAGAAGAGTGCGGTGAAACAAGAAGAGAAGCGGAAAGGAATTCTGAATTAATGCTCAGGCTGTGGGATTCCAAATCAGGGACACGATGCTGGACCTAGGATCAGATGTAAACATCCTACCCAGGAAAACATGGGAGGCAATGGGGAAGGCACAACTAAAATACTCACTGATTCAACTAAGAATGGAAAATTACTATTGTATACTACCCATTGGAAGGCTAGAAAACGTAGGAGTAGATGTAGTAGGGGTGAAGATGCACACTGAATTTGAAGTGATCGACATAATGGGAGATAAAGACCCATACTCAACACTCCTTGGGATCGACTGGGCCTATGAAAACTATGTTGTCATCGATCTAAAGAAATAATTGATGATTTTCAAAGTAGAAGGAATGAGAGTGATCCAACCCTTGGACCCTTATCAAGGACCCAAGTTCACAGAACCTCTGGATGACAGGGACGAGCCAGAAATGCTAGACTAGCTATACACACTAACAATGGGAAAAATAGAAGATTACATAAATCTTACTGCAGGTGGATTCGTCAGCTGGAGGACTATTCAGATCTCAGAGACTAGTTCAGAAGCTACATGGAATGCATGGCAACAAGGCAGATATGAACTAAACACTAGACACTGTGCAATGATAGGTCGGGTCAATTAGATAGGAGTAGAGGTCAGAAACTATCCCAAGTTCCACGTCATTGAACTAGTAGACATATTTTTGAGAAAAGTAGACAAAGAAATGAGGGAAGACAAAAAGATTCCATTTATTGATATCGTGCTCCTGGCCACACCAACAAGATGATGGAGAACACACCGTAGCACACTGCGATATTGGGAAGCCATAAATCAAGCCATGAGGTGGAGGTTTGGCCAAGAGGAAGACCGATTGCAAGATAATATGAAACACAGAGGGAACTCAAGTCTCGAGAGGCATTTAGAGGCCTGCATAAAAGGTTGGAGAAGACAGGGGATCCTGAAGGAACTGTGGGTACATATATTCATACATACCCTAGTTACCATTCCCCGAGCTTGGTACGTGCAAGAGGAACTCCGTAGGCAAATGACGGATTGGGATGTTCTGGAGGCACAGTTCATTAACAACTTCTCATTCAGAGGTGATGATGCATGCATGACTGAGACAATCCATGCGATCAAAAGGGTTCTGTTCACCCCAAGATAGTTAGTTGAAGGTTGTATTAATGAAAATTTCCTATAGTGTTTGTATGACATGGATTCTCTAGAATATGCGACCTGCGACAAGGTGGATGCAGGGCCAGACGAAGATGGGTTAGATGGATTGAGACACTTGACCTTTGAGGAAACGTAAGGAGAAAGAGACACCCAAGAGAGTCTGTTAAGAGAAGGTGCTCAACTTCTACTGATGAAGCTAAGAAAACAAAATTTTGAGATGAAGGATAAACCCAAAATAGCATATGCGGGAGATTATTGGGAAGAACAGATGACAAAAGGATTCTTTGAACTATTGCAGGAATATCAGGACTTGTTTCTAGCATCCGTAGTAGAGCTAAAAGGGATAAAAGGAGATATAGGGGAGATGAATATTGTTTTGAGGCTGGATGCCCACCCAGTAAAGCACAGATCCTACAGACTGAACCCTAGGGTGAAGGAAAAGGTTAAGAAGGAGATCGATAAAATGTTGGAATCAGGGACAATATTCCCAGTAGACGAAGTAGAGTGGATAAGTCCGATAGTCATACAAAACAAGAAGGATGTAATAGAAATCAGGGTCTGCATTGATTAGCAAAGTCCCAACAATGCATGTGTGCATGATCCATTCCTGACACCTTTCAGTGATGAAGTCCTGGACAACGTAGCAGGTAATGAAGCATATTCATTTATAGATGGGTTCTCGAGCTACCATCAGGTTCGAAGAGCCGAGGAGTATAAAAGGAAGACAACATTCACTACAGAATGGGGGTCATATGCATACAATGTAATGCCATTCGAATTAAAGAATGCACCAATAGTCTTCTCGAGGATTGTCATAACTGCATTCCGAGACTACATTCACAGGTTTCTAGAGGTGTACATGGCTGACTGAATAGTAGATAACATGCTGAAGAAACACACAAGCTTACTAAGGGTCATGTTTGAAAGGTACCGACAATTGAAAATTTCCTTAAACCTTAAGAAGTGCATTTTCACGGCCCTGTTTGGAACACTGCTAGGACACATCATCTGCAAAGATGGAGTATGCGTAGACCCAACAAAGGTTGCAAAAATTGTCAACATGGAGCCACCATGCAACATAAAGAAAATGAGGTCCACTTTGGGCCATATAGGGTATTACCGGCGCTTCAACAAGAACTATGCATCAATCACAGCCCTAATGGAGAAATTATTGAAGAGGACGGAAGTGTTCATTTGGACTAAGGACTGTCAAGCAAAATTGAATAAATTGAAAGAGAAACCGGTAAATGCCCCAATCCTTGTCTATCTAGATTTGAAAAAAATGTTTCATGTACATATTGATGCATCAAGGATAGCGCTAGGAGTAGTCTTAGTGCAACCAGGGGAAAGAAATATGTATCACCCGGTGTATTACACCAACAAAAATTTGTCAACTGTAAAAAGAAATTAATACAACAATAGAGAGGCAGGCCTTGGCCATGGTTTATTCTTTGGAAAAGTTCAGGCATTACTTATTGGGGGCACCATTCAAGTTTTTCACAAACCATTCTGCGTTGAAGTACTTAATAAACAAACTAGTATTGGAAGGTAGGATATGTCGATGGTTATTACTATTCTAGGAATTCACATTTGAGGTGGTTATAAAACCCAACAGATTGAATGTGGGGCCAGATCATTTGTCATGACTAGAGACTGGAGAGAATGAAGGAGCACTGAATGATCAGTTACCCGATGTCGACTTGTTCAAAATAGAGGCAGTCCCGGATCACTTAGAAGAGATTGCTGCGCTACTAACAATAGGGAAATGCCCAAAAGGGTATACAACAACATAGAGGCATCACTTAATAGCAAGGGCTACAAATTACCAACTAATCGTAGGACACCTCTATAAGATGGGCTTGGACCAAGTACTGAGATGCTGCATACTTTAGCATGAAAGAGAAGATGTGTTATGGGAACGTCATGTAGCGATCACAGGAGACCATGTGGGAGGAAAAGCCACTGTAAGGAGAATATTGCATGTAGGACTATGGTGGTCGATCCTTCACAACGATTCTAAGGAATATGCTAAGAATTGCAACGTCTGTCAGAGGGTTGGGAAACCTTCTAGACGGGATGAACTACCTATAAATCCCATTCACACAGTGCAAATCTTCAAGAAATGGGAAATATATTTCATTGGACCCATTACACCACCAACAAGACATTCATGCGCGAGATACATAATAATTGCTACGGAGTATTTCACTAGATGGGTAGAAGCAACACCCGTTAGAGACTATACAGTTGACACTGCTGCAAGGTTTATTTTCGAGAAAATCCTCGAGATTTGGATGCTCGAAAAGCCTCACAAGTGACCAAGGAACACATTTTATAAATGAAACCATTGAGGTTCTTATAAATAATTTCATGATTTAGCATAATAAAAGTAGTCCATATCATCCGTAGGCCAACGAGACTGTTGAAGCATTCAAAAAAATCTTAGAGAAGGGTCTCATAAAGATTATATCACTGAACAAGGATGATTGGGATGAAAGAGTACCAGAAACTCTATGGGCATACAGAGCAACGATGAAAATATTTCACAAACAAACATTGTTTTAGCTAGTATACGGGAAGGAAGCAGTGGTGCCAGCAGAGTACATAATACCAAGCATGTTCATATCTAAATCAACGAGAATGAAAAACAATGCAACATTAAGAGAAAGACTAAGCCAACTAATGGAACTTGATGAATCCAGATTCTTGGTCGAGTTTCATCAGTCAGTGGAGCAGAGAAAGAAAAAATCTTGGTATGATAGGCATATCAGGAAGAAGACATTCGAAGTTGGGGATCATGTATTACTATACGACAGCAAGTTCCAGAAATTCCTAGGAAAACTGCAGATGCACTGGCTGGGCCCGTTCGTAGTTGTGGAAATCAGAGATTATGGAGTGGTAAGATTGGCACAACTAGACATAATCATGCTACAAGGATGGGTAAATGGCGCATGCCTAAATCCCTTCCACAGGTCATCAAACACAAACTCAAGTTAGAGGAGGGTCTCGTAAACGTGCCCACAAGTAGGTAGGAAGTAATAAACATTGACCAATCATATTAACGAGTTAGTTGAAGTCAATGTTTTTTTTTTACATTTTCTTCGCAAGAATAAGTAAAAGTGTTAATAAGGTTGTAGTGACATTTCATCATGCCACAACCTATTTGTGGTTGGGGGGGGGGAGTAGAGTTAGCAGTCACTCATAGGTATATGCTTTCATAGCCCCAAGTTACATGTAGGCAGACCTTTTTTCAGTCTTTATGGTCACATGCTGTATCCGTCCTTTCTGCCATACCAATAGTCATTTCCATAATAAGTAACCAATAATGCAAAGGTCAAGTGGGAGTTGTAAACTCTTTTCCCGTTAAGAACAAGCTTAGTTAATAATTAACCCCCATCATGGCAAAATTAATAAGCCATGTGGCCCACATTGTCCTTCCCCAGCCCACATCACGAATGTCAGGTCCAAGTCAGCCGACGGTGGAAAAGTAGGGATAGGATACATGGGGAAAGTTGTAGGAGTAATTAGTTGCCAAAGTCTAGTTAGGAAACATCATGTCAAGCCTGAATACTTAACTTGCAGGATAATGAAGGAAACTACAAAGTTTCAATTGCAAATAGCAGAATAAATCTAGGTCCGCTTTGAAGAACAACTACAGAGACACAAGAGTGCGAAGCCTTAGGTGACAATTGTTTACCATAGACGTAGAGAGATGGCAAAGGGAATTATCTCAGTTCCACAAGATAAGCTAGATGAACGAATTGAGCTATTGGAGAATTTGTATGGGAAATATGATAAATTGATCTTGATCGACAATGACCTTATAGATTACTTCCAGTTCTCTACCCTGAAGAGAGAGGTATACATAGAAGAAATCCAGAAGGAAGACGACACCAGAACCTCTAGAGTCAGGGAACAATTAAGGGGATTACAGAGGTCGACATTAATCAACTTGAGAATTTTACCAGTTTTTGGCACTCAGTTCACTGCCATGCAATGTACAAAACTACTCACTAGCAGAATGCATGGGTGGTCCCTGTGGCTTGACAAAGAGTACCCAATTCATGTTGACGATATTCATCATCTAATAGGGCTGTCAGCCGGCGGGAACCTAGTAACCACAACATTCCAGGTAGGTGCTAAAAGAGCCAAGAAGCACGACGAAGAGAACTACTATGTGAAATATGGAATAGAAAGAGTTGGAAGAGGGGCAAAGATTGACATGATAAAAAAAGTTGACATCAGATTTACCTACTACATCATAGCAACAAAACCATGAGACACTTCTCCATAAACGAATGCACCCTGGACGCAATTTCAGTCGCGGAGCACTGCTGTAACAGGAGGTACTCAACTGGTCTGCTTTTTTTCTCAATGAAGCATGTGAAGATGTTTATAGGAGGAGTACCAATTTTCTATTTGGGTGCATTCTAATGTCTCTGGCGATGTGGAAATGGAGGCCACTAAGCGGGAGAGAAATGATGCCTATCATGGAAGGACAACCGCTAGCACTTCGGTATGAACCTTGGGGAGCGTCGGGGGATCCGAGCATGAAGGAAGTAAACAAAGCCACTTTCAGAGAATGGTATGATATGATACTAATTGTAGTAAGGTCGATGCAGAGGATACCCAAAACTCTGCTAGATGAGTTTTCTGAAGAAGTCTAGTTTGAAGCCTTGCATGGGCACACCTACCTTAGACCACGGTGAGTCCATCCTAAAATATTCAAGATGAGGCCACAAAAATTCGTTCTGACTAAAGCGACACTACATAGTGAGCTGGGATCATGGCCAGGGGTGGCCTGCGAGATTACTGATGGGAAGTACAAATATCTGTTCGGGGCCTTAAAGCCATAGGGGTAACAGGTAGATGTAGCAGAAAGCGATAGAAAGAGACCAACCGAGGATGACATTCAATCGATGGTGCTACAAGTGGAGGAGAAAATGTTCACGCTGAGGTAGAAAATTGCAAGTTTCGGTGACCAACTAGGTGAGAGTAACCAGCCCTTGCAATTTCAAGGTTCCACTATGTTTTCACCCATCATTACAACTCCGTTGGCTATGAAACTTCCCACTTGAGTTGATCACACTCCATCCCATTCAAAAGACCCCAAGAAAAGGAGATTTGTTCGCAACCCGACCGTTAAAAAGATGAGAAATACTCCGCCAATTCTAATTTTCGACCTTACTGATGAGGTCGGACACTCAGTTTCTACATCCACGATAGTCAAAGAAATCCTCCCCACCACCTCTGCTTCCCTACATCAGTCGCGGGAATCTTCCCCACACACCGCCTCCACTTCTACGACCCTATCAAAAATCCTCCAGTCAGGCCGATTACAAACAACTATAAAAATGGAAGCTGATTTGGCATAGCGGGATAAGGGCACCACCTCTGCCAGTGGCACCCAACAAACATCACTAGCATCACTACTTTTTGAGTCAAACCCACCACAAGGGAAAATCCCAAGCACAACTATTCCGCAGGAGGAAAGGGATGAACCATACCAACCACTTTTTCCTATAAATTTCTCAGTGGTCCCGAACCATAGCATTATTCCCCCTACTCCCAAGTTCACCCCACAGTCACAACCCATTCATTTTCCCGCCTCCCATTATGAGAAATCCATAGCCAACGACCTATCCATACAACAACATTTTGCATAACCTAGCATAATGCAAGCCGACACACTACAGCACTGGTCATCAATGTAGCTATTTGCATTCATACAATAAAGCACACAAGGCTGAGAAGATCCATGATGATCTGGCCCAAGAGCACGAGCAGCAGAGACAACAACTGCAGGAGGTGACGGAAGAGCGCGATCACTTGCGACAGGAAAATATAGATTTACAAGCATAGATTGACCAGGTCACACAGAGATTCCGATCGTTATGGCCAATGATCATTGAAGTGAGCACAAAAGCCCTAGAAGATATCATAGCACGCACGCTAGTGAGATGTTGCCACCATATCCAAGTAGATGCTTGAATCTAGTAGCCACAAATGTTGATATGAGAAAGAAACTGGAGACAGGAAGATCAACGCTGCTGGACCCAGTTGAGATATACGCGAGGACAGTAGAGGGTAAGATCAACGAAGTAGAAGCAAAGGCCGATGCACTTGCGGACGGCTGTGCCTTGATGGATAGAGTCCACGACTAGCCAGGAAGCCTGGCATTGAAAAATCATCTGGTGTACCCCATGAGGGAGCATATACAGGTATTGTTCTCTAGCACCAGGGACTGCATGGATTTTGTCCCCCTTCAACAGATTAATGAACATATCGCCGCAATTCAAGCGCAGGTTGATCAGATCAAGGAAGAGTTAGCAAGAACCAATAGGGTGATCAGAGACTTGTGCCCACCGGTCCGTCTACAGATTCTGGCTCTAAAGGAGGTTTGCAACATAGACAGAGAACAATGGGACAATCTGCAAAGTCAACTGCCAACTGAGTTAATGTATAATATGGCTGAGGACTTCACTCCATGGGTTAACACAATCCTCACCAAATGGGAAGCCACCCTCTAGAAGTACATATAATTTCAGCAGTAAACCACGGCAGCTGTTCCAGAGTTGGAGCCTTCATTTGAAACAGGGGGGTAGCAAAAGGAGGAAAGTGCAAGGGGAGAAAATGCCACCTCGAAGATATTGGCTGAAACAAAAGAAGCACCAACCCATTATTTAGCAGAATCAACACAACCAACATTGCAGCCACCAACAGGAGCACCCATGAGAACACCAACAGGATTGACCGAGATTGAAATGGATTGACTCGGGGACAAGTCAAAGAATTGTGGCCATGGCCTGTTGGGGCGTTCGTTTTGATTTTGATTATTTTGTCTTGCCATAGAACAAGCAGAAAAAGGGTGGCAACAAAAATGGTCAGGTTGCGAGCAGGACAACTGGAGAGGAAAGCAAGAACATGCAGTTGTGGGGTGGTTGTGAAAAAGTGTCAGTAAAAGACAGAGGCAACCGAGCAGAAAAGAAGGAGGAGTGGCAGCCGAGCAGGAACTGGTAGTCTAGGTGGCAGGGGAAATACAAAAGGAGAGACTCGTAAGGGAGACAGGTTGATTGTTGTTGGTGTTGCAGATGGGATAGTTGGTTGCAGCAGGATGAAACCAGAATGTAGGGATATGGCCAAGCAGGGCCCCTGAGTTAAAGAAAGAGCTTGTGAATTTATAAATGGGTATTCCTTGTAATCATCTGTGGTGAATTCCGATATGTTATGTAATAGTATTTTGTTGAGCTAATATGAAGTAAAGTCAGGACTGGTTTCTTAGTATGATGCGTATGGCTGTTTATGATGTGTCAACCCATTTAAAATTTTAAATATCCTGTAAGATTCCTGCATGTAGTAGTTTTGTAGTATTGGATGGTATGATGTTATCTCAATTATGTATTTGATGATGTTTATATATATCATTTGATGCATCCTTGATTCCATGACGAACCCTTCTTAGTTCTGGTTGCGACATGGCTCGGGTGAGACTCCTTACCCCTTGGGTAAGGTGAAAATTTCGGCATTTTCCTAGACTACAATGATCCATTTTTGGCTCTCTGCGCTTGAACCGAGGGTCTTCTCCTTGATGACTCTTTTGTGCCAACAGGAAGTTGCAGGAAATAGAGAAGAAGTTGAAGGAAGAGTAGGAGCTAAGAAGGGGAGAGAGAAGAAAGAAGCAAAAACAAGAAGAAGAATAAGGGAAAGGTGCAATGATAGAGAAAATTCTGCCCATATAGGTTGAGAAGTTAGAACAACCAACAATTGAAGAAGTGGGTGAGCAGATGCATGATCGGGAGTTTGCTCAGCAGATTGAGAAAATGACTTAAGTAACGAACATGGAGTTGGGATAGAAGCCACATGACCAAGATATCGACCTCATGCTAACTGCACCTGAGGTCACCCCTCAATCTCAACCACCTCTAATATCAGAACCAATCCCGAGCGAACAACGAGAGGTTGTTCTCCTTGATGATGATCTGCTGATGGATGTGTACAATCTATGATTTAACGAATTACAACAAAAGATTGTACATGCGTGGAGAAAGAATTTTCTTGATGATCACCCGTCACCTGCATTTATGAAGGAAAGGGTGATAGTGTCAAATGTCAAAAAAGCATCCAGTTGCCATGGATGATGCTACAATGGCTTATGCAGGAGTCACGAGCTCAACCGTCAAGTTCTAGTTAGTAGAGAATGAAAGGATGTCAAATAACTTGCAAGTAGCCATGCAAAAGGCAGAACAATCCACAGATTCTGCAATGGTAGAGGTGAGGAAATAAATACTTGTTGAAGTATCAACTCTTGAGGCCACCATGAAGAATCTCTATGACAGATTTTTCACCATGCATAAGGCAATTTTCCATCTATACGGTTTTCAGCAATGGAGAAGAAAGGTTGTCCAAACTCTCTAGGACATACATGCTGCTATAGCTCATGTGCAAGAGTGGACAATGAGGTATAAGGGAGCCCCACTTTACTTGCTTAAGATGATGAAGCCGTAAGCAGAGCTAGAAAAAGCAAGGATCCAACTGTTGATCTAGAACTATGAGCAACTTGTCCCATTCGTCAGCAACATACATGCTTCATATGCACAATTGTATAAGAGTTTGGATTTCATGGTAAGAATGCACAAGATCCCATCAATCAGTTCCCTCATTGAAGTTAAGTGTAAGAACCGAGTCTGGCTAGAGGTTGATAGGTACATAGAGTAGCTAAGGTGAGAGGCCACCAATGATGACTTGGAGATGAGGGAAAAAACATGCAGAAGCACATTGGTGGTCCTATCAGGGTCAAGACCATGCTACACATGATTTAGGATGAGTTGGATAAGGTTACAAGACCATATACCCAAAATCTATGGAGGGAAGAGTTTGCTATGAGAAAGACACCATCAAGTAGTTTGGGGACACCATAGCACAATACCAAGCTTGATATTAGTACATCACTAAGAAGCATCAAGTGGAGGTTGTCGAGTTGGTCTTTCCCCAAACTTCCGAGTCATAGTTTTTTGTCTTGTTAGGCTATCTCTAGCTTATTTTGTCTCACAAGGGCACATGTGGAAAATGTATATTATTTCTAAATATGTTGTAAGTATTTTTCCAAGTGTCACTAGTGGAATGTGAATAGTCACTATGTAATGTAAAGAGATATCTGTAAAGAATTTGAAGAGTCATGAGGGTAGTCAAAGAGTCACAAAGGGGAATGTTAAGGGTCACCCCACCCTTTGTTATAAATAGAACCTCATAACTCATAGAACATACTTTTGGGAGCCAGGATTTTGGCTAGGCTTAGGCTTAGAGAAGGCTTGGGAGTATTGTGATGAGCCTTGGCTTCTCCATAGCGTAGAGTGAGGACACTTCTTTGGAGGAGTAGGTGTTTTTGACTGAAATGTTCCACTATTGGGACCCGTGTTTGTAAATGGTGTATGTATGGATGAAACTTTCACTTGTGGGTAGTCATCAAAGGATCTGGGCAAAGTTATTCATCATCACGTCCCTCTTTCGCTTGACGGTTTCCTCAAGCAACATTTTTAAAGGATCTCCTGCCCCCTCATCTTTCTTTTCTTTCGCCATGGGAGACCATTGGGATTTGTGAGGCTGATCTTGCAAATGTTTAACTAGATCGAGCCCTAACTCCTTATATCTCGACCTCGTTGGGGACATGCAAAGAAAAATAGAGAAAGAGCAGACCGATCTGATACCACTAATCTAGATTTAAACATGAATGCAAAAAATTACAGATATAACCATAAATACAAAGATGCAGCAGAAATAACAATTCATTTCATTAATATCAAATACTGAAATATGCTTACAAACATAATGGAAATAAGGCTAGCTCAGGCAATGGTAGCTTATCTTTGAGAAGAGATGTGGCGGGTACATGCCTCTGAACTAGGTTACAATGAGGCTCAAAGGCCTATTTATTATTAAGAAACAATGGAAAACCTTAAACATCCAAAAACCTAACCCTATGAGATGAAGCGGCAAAATTGTGGGCCCCATTCAGGTAAATTGGTACATCAAATTCCTGAGGTCGTAACTTTGGCATATGATCTCTGTTTGGCTATCATAATACCTCGTTTCAAATATCTTGAAGAGAAGGCTAAAAACAAACTAGCAAGCCAATTTGGGATGTTTTCAGTTTCTCCGTTTTCCCTAAAAATGTCGTTTAGGGCCAAAAAACAGCTCTTGAAGTTCAGGACCCGAAAAACTGCAAAAAATAATAAACTTTGCTACAATTAAGGAAACCGAAAATATGAAAGAGACAATATTGGGGATCTAAGTGGAATAGGTGGGTGGCCACCAATATCCACCTAGATCATCCCCCTCGCAGCAAGGAATGGTCCCCATTGCGTTGAGTGCCTACATGAGATGGGGAAACTTCTGCTGAACTTGGTCCCTGGTGAGCCACTTGCCTTAGTGAAGGAGTTGGCCAACTTTGAAAAATTAATATAGTTGGATCTTCTTCTAGTGAGTGTTCTTGATCTGTGTGTCCATGGTCCGATCAATGGTGGCATGTTCCATGCAGCTTGGGTTTAGCTCTATTGGTGTGAGTTATTCTATAATGACAGATGTGTCCAACAATGGTGGAAAGTATGGCCGAAGGTGGTCTACATTGAACACTGGGTGAAGGCCAAGGAATGGTGGAATGATAAGCTCGAAGGCATTTTCCCCTACAACCTTGGTGCTAGTGTATGGTCCATATCAGAGTGGACGAAGCTTGTGGTGGGGTCCAACGAGATGCTCCTTCTGCAAATGTAGCCAAACATTTTCACCCACCTAGAACTTGTGCGACACCTAGTGCTGATCATGGAACTGCTTGTAATTAGCATTGGCTCTGTCTAGTATATCATCGACCTATTGGCGTATGTACTGGATGCGCTCAATGAAGCTGTTAGCCCTGTTGGCTTCGGACTGGACATGAGTTGAATCTACCTGAGTAGCTACAAATGGTATGGCCACATTAATGGGACATAATGGTTGAAATCCCAGCCATACCTGAAAGGGGCTGTGGCCTGTTGAGCTATGGAGAGTTTTTTTGCAGTTGTACTACACACAGGGGTGGATTTCATCCCATGTGCATGGATGCTTCGAGTTGTACATGCATAGCATGTGTACAATCATCCTATTGACAACCTCTGTTTGACCATTAGTTTGGGGATGGAAAGTCGTGGACTTAGTAAGTTTTGTATCCATCATTGACCAGAGACTTGACCAAAATGCACTCAAGAATCTGCTGTCGCAATCTGAGGCAATGGACTGTTGGATCCCAAAGTGTACCCACACTTGCTCAAAGAAGAGCTTAACATTGGCCTTTGTTGTGATACTCTTCTTGCAAGCTGCCATGATGGCCATATTAGAGAATCTGTCAATGACCATGCAAATGCAATCATTTCCATGCTTAGTAGAAGAAAGGTCCGACGTGTAATCCATGGAGACAGATTCCCAAGGACGACTAGGAGTAGGTAGAGGAGTATACAGGCCTTGCTTCTTGATGGTTGGTTTTGCAATGGCGCAGGTGGTGCAGGATCTATTGTACTTCCCAACATCTTGACGAATTTTTTGCCAATAGAAATACTTTTGCAATATTGCCATTGTTTTCTCTACTCCAAAATATCCAATGACCCGACTTTAGTGCGCCTCCCAAATCATCTTGGCATGCTCACTTGAAGGAATACATATGTGTCCCAGGTGGCATAACAATGCATCATGAATGTGAAAACTTGGAACTTGCTTCCCTTATCGGGTTCTGATTCAAAGTCAGAACATGTGTTTGATTCAAAAGCCTTCAGCTCTGCCACCAGTGACTGCTTGGCCCGACACACACTTGTATTGTGAGTGGAGCTCTTATGGAACTCACACCATGTTAGGATGGGGTCCCCTGGGTCAATTTTGGGGTTAAAATAACCCAAGTTTTGATGTACATTTTGTAACTAATGTAAAGTCTCCACAATTTGTGGATGCAGAGTGCTAGATGGTTAGGATTCAGAGGGGTTTTAGCCCCTTGTTTATGTAAAGTTTGAGTCAGCTTTAAGACCCACCCATGGTTCATGGACCATGGGATTATATAAATAGGTGTGTCTTAGAGAGTCTAAGGGAGATCTCTAAGAATTGATGGATGTAATGGGTCAATAGAAGAGAAGTATTAGCATAGAGAAATGGGTCAGATAGGAGAGAAAGGCTCTGTAGCTGAGTGCATAGAGGCCTAGGTAGAGTCCACAGTTGAGTGCACAGGGTAGTTTTGAGTCTGTAAACCTGAACTGAAGATCAATAAAGAAGATTATTGAAGAATTCTTGTGTATATCTTTTTATCTCTGTTTACTTTTGTTTATGATATATGTTGTTGTTGAATAATGTGTTTATAAAATATTAATCTAATGATGCACGATTCTCTCGAATAAGTCTTAATAAATGCATCCAATGCATGTTAAGTGCTTTCGTGAGGATTGTGATGAATTTTGTTATGTCTTGTAAATAACTTAAGTAGATCTGCATGAACACTAATCTAGGATTGTTCTCTAACGCGCATAAGTGAATAAATCAACTGTTAAGAGTGCGCAAGGGCCGATTGTGGACCTTCGCGAAGGTCTGAAGACTGTTTTAGTGGAGTTGTAGTATCGAACCCTAAAGGCTTATCTATATGCACAAAGGCAGATTTGAGGCACTAAAAGACACCACACTCGTCTATGGATGCAGAAACTTAGTTCTTGCATCCCCCCATACTTCTTCGGGTGAGACTACAGCCTACGCTATGCGAGTTGTTGCCGAAAGGGCAAGTAGTGTAGGGATTTTTTGGTTGGTGCAATTAACTCTAAACCTGGGTTAGGACCCGCTAAGCCAAAAAATGGTTTCATTGCCAGGACCAAGATCTGCTTGAAGGAGATGTGTGATGTTGCATCACTGGAACCTGATGAAGAAAGAAATTGAAAAGTGGCTGGATAGAAAAAAATAGGAATTCACGACGCAAGAAAACAAGAATCCGCAATTGTTAAAGGAGTAGTGGTTGTATAGATATTGTTATACGAAGATACACGAAATTTTCTTTTGCACCTTCTCGATTGAATTATACGAGTCGTTAGCTAGGTTGGTAGACAGTCAAGGAAGGTGGAAGCTTGACAGTCCAATAGTGTGGACTCCAGAACTAGTACGAGGATTAGAAGCCTCTGAAGACAAGATTGTGCAGGCTATTGATCACTGGATCGATCAAATTATTGGAGGATTTGTTACATAATTCGTAGTTGATACCTCGATTAGTTACAATGAAGCGGAGTGACGATTTTTCAAAGGACTGCAAGGCAAGTATTTAGGATCTTTGAATACCTAGATTAAAATGTTGTTATGTGAAAAATGGGTTATGCCATTGCCTTGATGTTCAAGCTACACAAATTGGAAGGCTCTTTAGAGATCGGGAGAGATCAGGTCCTGAATATAACCTGTTGATTGGACCCCCTTCGAGCGACAACGAGGGAGCAGTACAAGCCTCACCACAGAGTCTTTTCCAACTGATATCATATGGTTTTCTGCGGACACATCATCCATTCACGCCACCTCCACCTCCACCGCATACACCTTCGCTCACACCACCACCACCACCGACATTCAACATGTTGAATACTATTGTTGGCTTGAGGGGGCCTGACCTAGGTTCAGCGTTAGTTATCCAAACAAATCCCTACACTATTGTCCCTTTTGGCATCAGCCCGTGGAGTGCAGACTGAAGTCTCACCTGAAGAAGTATGGGGGGATGCTGGAACCAAGTTTCCACACCCTTGAGATGGTTGTGATGTTTATTTGTTCCAACTATACCTGCCTTCGTGCAGGTTGGTTCACACTCTGTTCCACGCTTCAGTACCTTTGCGATCTGTTACAATTGGCTTTCGCGCAACCCTCACTAGGGGCTGAAGTCCTTTTGCGTTGCTAGGGCAGCGAATTGTGCTATTTCCTAACCTAGGTTAAGTATCTTACTTATCTTATTAACAGATCTTAGTTAGCTTCACATAAACAGATGTTCTTACTTGCGTTCACTTAACCAATATATTTATACACATTCACGCATCATATAAGCATTAGAAGCGAAATTCATACCTAAGATAACAGATGCATAAACAAAAATAAATAGCAGAATGATAGAAAACTTCTCTTTATTAAAGATTCTCGACGATTACAGACTCGACTCGCCCTGTGCACTTAGCTACAGGGGTTCGCGCACTCAGCTGCATACTACTAGGCCTCTGCGCACTCAACTGCAGAGCCTCTACTTATGCTACGACCCAAAACTTAGACTTACATGTTGGGTTGTGTTATATTCTTTCCACGACTAACCTATGTAGTGAACCAGGGGGTTAGAGGGGGGGCAGAGCCCTCCCTTCATTGCGTCGATTGTGCAGCGGGGGGCGGGTAGTCCCCCTCTATGGGGTCTGAGGTAACGCCCTGGGAAATTTTTTTTTGGACCCTATATTAGGTTGGGCGAACCTACCTATGGTTTTCGGTCCATGATTTTGGACGCAATGGTTTTCAGTCCATGGTATTGGATGCTTCGACATGTGTAAATATGTATTGTAACATTGAAAGGAACATAATAAAAAATCAAGCTGGTAGTCCCAGTTTTGGGATCCAGGGGAAAATCTCTGTGCATATGTGTTTTGTGTGTTATGCTCTCGCATTGTTTATTTTCTTTGTTTTAGAATTCGTATGCAGGTAATTTCT
>APFE030941938.1:54742-105802 GCA_000404065.3 Pinus taeda
TCACACAACACACCAAATGCCTACAAAGAGCAGCACTAATGCACTAAGAATTCCTCTATCAAAGTCTATATGTTCCAAACTAGCTACTCATGGCAATGGTGGAGGTTTATAAAGGAGAAGGAGTCTCCATGAATAGTTAAAGGATGAGCTTTCCCCAAGAAAAGTGGATGACCAGTCAAACAGACATGCCAGAGAAAGGATGGCGACCTTTACAATGCTAACAGCCAAGTCTGGAGTCATCTAGAAGGTTGGATGTTAGAACAAACTCGCCTAAACAGGATCAGTGCGGGCGCAAAACTGGGCTGGCGCGCTAACATCGCAACTCAATTACAGGAGAAGTCCGGTCAGCTGAACTAATGCAAGCGGAGGGCGCACTGTTTGTGACATTCGACCAGCGCGGAAAACACGTGTGCTTCCGCGCTGGCAGCACACCAGTTAAACTATCACCCACCAGTCAACGCGTTTATTTTAGGAACAGTCACGATGATCCAATAAACTTAGGCAAAGAGGGTTTTTAGCCATTTCAGAGAGCATAAGCAAGGTGAATGTGATTTTATGACACAGTAGGGAGACTAACAAGGTGACAGTGACATTTTACTGTGTAACACAGAGTTTGGCGCTTCATCTCTTAAGGTTAGGGTTTTAGATGTTTAGGGTTTAGGTTTTTCCATTGTTTCTCAAAAACAAATAGGCCTTTGAGCATCATTGTAAGACAATTCAGAGGTATGTAGCTGCCACATCTCTCCTTAGAGATTAGCTACCATCGCCCGAGCTAGTTTATTTCCATTTTTGTTTGTAAGCATATTTCGATATTTTACATTATTGAAATGAAGTATTGTTTCTGTTGTATCTCTATATTTATGGTTATCTCTGTAATTTGTTGCGTTCTTGTTTAAATCCGGATCAAGGGGTCCAATTCTAGTTCATTCCTGGGAATGCATACTATGCACAAATTCCATCCAAGTGAAATGTAGACATGTGGAATTATGGTGTCCGGTTCACCCTCAAAGATTCTTTTTCCTGCCCCACCTAATGCTGCAACTCATATGATAATATATCCAGCCAATTGAAATCTCTTCCACGTTTCACCGCCATATTAAGTGTATACATCCAATTCTCCTTCAACACCTCAGTGTTCTTGCACCCATACAACCGACAATACATGGCTATCAAATATTGATATACATCTCTCATCATCCTTGTCAAATAGACTACATATGGGTGATAGTGAGACTTGGCAAGCTCTCGACAACATGATTTGATAATGTCACTTTTGTCGAGGTGTGCCATCTCATGTAGAAGTTTTCATTTGCATATTCGATGGGCTTTAGCATCTTATAATATGTTTGCATGTCTTCACTATAATAGGTGACGAGCTGACTAATGCTCTCACTACGAAGCATAAGGTGAGAGTCATCCATATGTGTAATAATCCATTCAATCACCTTTGCACATGACCGGGAATTTGCATGTGATCCTATGCATCCTAGACTTCTTGATGTTTATGTACGCATGCACATATTCTAAGTCCTCGACAAAATTTTCCTACATGAATGTGTTGTATATCTTTCTCCATGTGATGTGTGTAGTCTTATCAATACATCATTGGGTATCTACATATATGGGAATGTTTGGCTTTGTAACTTCGATAGGTTCATCGGTGCTTTCTTTTGAGAGTTCTTTGGAGGCCACTTTACAAGGTGGCATGGCTCCAATAGATGACGACATGATGACAATACTTGTAGCATGAACACCTGTTTGGGGAAACACACTCATAATTGTTGGCATTATGATACAGGTGTTGTCCTTGATGGCAACTCACTCAGATGAAAGATCACAGTGCAGCATGACAATAGCAAAGAATTACAAATCAGACCACAAAGAATGAAGAAAGAGAGGTATACACAGGTTCACCTTGACCAAGCTGCGTATACACACAAGTTCACTGAACACAAGTAGTGTATACGTACACATGCACTTTCACAAAAGGAAAAGCACATATATGTTGGAAAACTAAGTTTTTGGACCGAGGTACTTGGTCCAAGGTATTTGGTCCAAGGTATTTTGATCCATGGTATTGGTCCAAGGTATTTGGTCTGAGGTATTGACCTTAGGTATTTGGTCCAAGGTATTGGTCCTAAGTGGTTTTGATCCATGGTATTGAGAAAGGCCTAAAACTATATAAGGAGGAGATGTTAATTAGGCCAAGGTGTGCAAGTATCGAATATCTGATAAAGTGTGAAATCTAGTATGCAGATTATTGGCTTATGGTGATTTGCTTGATCTGAACCAAGGATGAACCTTAGCAATTGATGAGGGATAAGATCTAATGATGGATCGGGATCTTAAGGCTTGAAATGAATTATCATTATATGGTTTGATCATGTATAGTCTAGATTTGAATATTGACGCATGTGTTATTCTATAAATGTTGTGATCTAGGTATAACTGAAGTCTAGAATAGCTACAAAATTATGAATTAATATTTACAAATGTGTACACTAGTTGGCCTTGATAAAAGTGCGTATACACACAGGTTCGACCCATGGAAGTAGCGTATACATTATAAAGTATGTTTCAGTTGTTTCTATTTGTTGTTGCAGAGTTCTGGGTTCTGCTTTGGGTTCTGGTGACTGTATTCTGGTGACAATGTTCTGAATAATCAGATTCAGGTTATGATGATTAAGTTTCAGTGATTGGTTGATGTAGATGTACTTGATGATTGTATTGTAGTTATGATGTTGTTGATGGGTCCAGTATGAAAATTGAATGAAACATGGCCTTCAAATTGTGGTGTTGTGTTCCAGCAGTATCCAATTTGAAAATACATGAAACATGGTCACTGGTAGAAGAGTGGAGTTTTCTGTAGGTTGGCACCTACGTACTCGTATACATATTGGCTAGTACAAGAGCTAGGGGGTTGTAGCTCCCTTCTAGTAGCAGCTGGAGAATGAGAGAAGGTAGTATCCTTTTGCAAGTGGGTGCCTGCATACTGGTATAAGTCTACACAAGTACAAGATTGTAAACAGATTTTCTTATTATTAAAAGAAGACAGAGATGACAGCAGCAGGTGGTTTTTACCCACATTTGGTTTCCACTTTATATCTTGGTGTTCATGTGTGTTTCTTATGTGTGATTCTTTATTCTAATTTTACTGCACTATCTGATAAATCTTTGATATACTAGTTAAAGTTCAATACATGATAAATTGTCTCAATCAAAAGTTCTCTGCATATACGTTGGTTGCCTTAAGTACAGTCGCGTGTACAGGCTAGTTCACTTAGCTGAAGTAGCGTATATAAATCTATTTGGGAATTAAATTATTGATCTGATAATATTGATTCACCCCCCTCTCAGTATTATTTCCAATAATTGGTATCAGAGCAGGTCCTTTAGAAGAAGCTTGATCGCTTGAAGGGAGATCCATCATCATGAGTAATCAAGAAAGTGTGGGATCCATCAGACTGCCATTCTTTCATGGCAGCAACTTTTTTTATTGGAAAATAAGAACCACAACCTATATACAATCACTTGGAACGGATTTATGGGTAATTGTGGAAGGAGGATATACATTTCCAACAGCAATTCCTACAAATACGGCAGGTAAGAAGCAATATGAAACCAATGTCAGAGTTGTCAATACCTTATTAGGAAGTCTATCACAATCAGAGTTTGTCAAAGTCATGTAGCTCAAATTAACCAAAGAAATATGGGACAAAATCGTTCTGAGCTACAAAGGAGAGTGTCAGGTAAAACATGCTAAACTTCAAACCCTCATAATTCAATATGAAACCCCTAATATGCACAGTGATGAAAGTATAGCTAGTTACTTCTTACCTATAGATGAGGTTGTTAATTCTATGAAGAATCTGGGTGAAGATATAAAGGAATTTACCTTAGTTGAGAAAGTTTTGAGATCCTTGTCTACTAAATTTGAATCAAAAGTATCTGCCATAGAAGAAAAACAGGATCTGCAGACTATCACTATGACACAACTTCATGAAATCTTAACTGCCTTTGAGATGAGAAAAGGAGGTCCATCAGATATAAAATAAGCCGTATTTAAAGCTTCAGCAAAAGGAAAGGAAGTACACAATGAATCAAGACATATTTCAAAAGAAGAAGATGACGTAAACTTTGTCAAGAAGCTTCAATGGGGTTCCAGAAGATTTAGAGGTAAGCTACCTTTCAAATGCTTTGCCTGTGGTAGAGTCGGTCATTATGCTGCCAAATGTCCTCATAAAGATAAAAACGAAAAAGGGAAGGAATATGCAAAAATTGAATAGAAAACATTGTAAATAAAAGAAGTTACAATACTTATGAAGATAGTGATGGTTTATCAAATAGTGTTGAAGATGAAAATAGTAATGACTATAGACTTCTAATGGCTTATGATGATGATAATTTTTGGGATGCTTTAGAAGACGACCTTCATGAAGAAATTTCTAAACTCAAAATCTATTTAGAAGAAAAGAATATGATTATAGATACCTTGACATACCAACTTGCTAAAAAGAAAAACACAATGAAAAACTTGAATGTGAAATTGTGGGTATAAGAAAGGATCTTGAGAAAACGAAATATCTCAATCTTAGATTTTCTAAAGGATCAAAAATCTTAGATGAAATTATCAAAGTGCAGTGTTCTCCTCTAATAAAGACAGGTCTTGGATATACTGAAGAAGCATATCAATCTCAGAAGCCATCAACCTCCACTAAAAGCTATCTTGATGCAGCAAAGACCAGAGAACAGTATGACAATCATCAGAAAAGGCATAAAGCAGATCACTAGGTAAATTAGACTCAATTTATTCCAAGGATGAATAGAAGCCACAACCAATCTCAGGTAAATCATACTCAATTTGCTCCAAATATGAATATCAATAGAAACTACAATCACCAAGTCAACAGATTCGATAGTCATGGGAACTTCTCTAATGGGCAACATTTTTCATGTCATAATTTTGGACACAAAGTTGCTCAATGTGTTGCTTATAAAACCATCATGACTAGAGAAGCACGAAATCAAAGGAATGTAACAGGGGTCAAGAAAAGTTCCTATATAACTTTTCTCTTCTTGAAAATGAAATAGAATGCTCAATCTATAACAACTTTGGTCATGAAGAATCTGAATGCAGGAGCAAATTTCAGCAATCATCTCAAAAGGATCAAACTCCATTAAATCCCAAGATATGGAGAAGGAAAGAATCTCAAACAGAAAGACGTGGTATAGCCTTGTATGCAGAAGGACAAGAAAATAATTGGTACATCGACAGTGGATGCTCAAAACACATGACAGGTGACAGAAAAACTTCACTCATACAATGCCTTAGAAAAGGAAAAGAATGTCTCATTTGGAAACAACACTCCTGTTGTCATAAAAGGTAAAGGATCTGTTTTCTTGAAAGAAAAGTTTAAAGCTGGAAATGTTATGTATGTAGACGGTTTAAATCATAACCTGTTGAGTGTCAGGGTATGGAAAACCCTCACCGCAGAGAGACAGTGACACCGTCGCACCTCTCTCCACTCCATTCCCCACACCCCTCGAACAACATGAATGTAGAACCTTTACTACACATGAGACGAGGGACAGGCTTGTGGGTCCAAATTTCTGGGATGATTACAGATGATTACATACTAGATCTTTTTATACTGGTTACAGATCAGACAGATCTTTATATACCCTAAAGAGGGCTCCCGATGCTATATGGCTTTTCAAATGTGTGATCGAGGAAATTAAGTGGTGTTTCGATCAAATGGATGTGTGGTTCGTGAACTTGATATAGGGAAGACCATGATCAAAGGTACAAGAACTCCAAACAAATTATACATACTCAAGGGAGGACAACAACAGTTTTATCTAAGCAAAAATGATGAAAATTTGTTGTGGCATAGAAGGTTGGGAAATCTAAGCTTTTCTAAAATATAAAAAGCATTCAAATTCAAGGTTGTTCATGATCTTCCAGATATAAGCATCCCTGAAAACACAATATGCAAACCATGTCAATTCGGTAAGCAAACCAGAGCTCACTTCATTGAAAAAGAAGGGTCAGCTAGTAAGCCTCTTGAACTTGTTCATACTGATTTATGTGGACCATCAAGGAAAAAGTCACCTCGTGGAGATGAATACTTTATTTTTTTCATTGATGATTTTTCCCAAATGTGTTGGATAGGTCTGCTAAAGCATAAAGATGAAGCATTTCAAAAGTTCCAAGCCTTCAAAGCTTTGGTTGAAAATGAATGAGATAGAAAAATCAAATGCCTCAAATCTATTTGAAGAGGGGAATTTACCTCAGATGAATTCTTTGATTTTTGTGAACAACATGGAATAAAAAGGCAATTCTCCACCACAGGGACTCCTCAGCAAAATGGAGTGGTAGAAAGAATGAACAGAATTGTTCAACAAATGGCTTGAGCTATGCTAGATGAATTTGTAACTCCTGCAACTTTTTGGGGTGAAGCTGCATTCGCCATCATAACTATTCTCAACCAAGAAAATGTTCAGGTAAATAGCACTCAAACTCCACATGAATTTTGGTATGGTAAGACTCCTACTATAAAATACTTTAAAGTTTTTGGAAGCAAATGTTATATCAAAAGGACTGATGAAAAACTTGGTAAGTTTGAGCCCAAAGCAGATGAAGGTATTCTTCTTGGTTACTCTTCTCGAAGTAAAGGATATAAATGTTATAATAAAAGACTTGGGAAATTTGTTGAAAGTATTGATGTTATAGTTGATGAAGCATGCAAAAAACCAAAACAAACAAAAATAGAAGATTATGACAATGAAGAAGATGGGGAGTATTTTCCCACATCAAATCACGATGATATTGAAGAAGAAATCAATGAGGCACCAGAAGAAGAGATAATGGTAGAAGAAAAGACTCCGTCCAGGTATGTTCAGAAAAATCATCCAGAAACTCAAATTTTAGGGGAAAAAGAGGTAGGTGTACAGACAAGAAGAACCATTACAAAAACCTCAAGCTATCTAGCATTACTATCCTCCACCAAACCTCAAAATGTAAATGAATCATGCAAATATGAATGTTGGGTCAAGGCCATGAATGAAGAACTTGAGCAAATTGAAAAGAATAATACTTGGGAATTAGTTCCTAGACCTCATGATAAAAATAGTGTAGGAACTAAATGGATATTCAAAAACAAGCTGAATGAAAATGGAGAAGTCATTAGAAACAAGGCCACACTTGTTTGTAAAGGGTATGCTCAACAAGAAGGTATAGATTTTGAAGAAACTTTTGTACTTGTTGCTAGACTTGAATCCATAAGGATGTTTCTTGCTCTTTCTAGCTTTCAGAAATAGAGAGTATACCAAATGGATGTAAAATCTGCTTTCCTTAATGGAGATTTAGAAGAATAAGTTTATATTGAACAACTAGAAGGATTCATTCTTGGAAATGATGCAAAACTTGTATGCAAACTCAAAAAGGCTCTCTATGGTCTGAAATAGGCTCCAAGGGCCTAGTATTACCGTCTTGACAAATATCTACACCAACAATGGTTTTCAAAAGGTTCAGCAGATAGAAATCTATATACAAAGATTGACACTAATAAATTGCTAATTATTGTTTTTATGTTGATGATATCATTTTTGGTAGAAATGAAGAATCCATGAGTTAGAATTTTTCTTTAGTAATGCAGCAAGAATTTGAAATGTCCTTGCTTGGTGAACTTACCTATTTTCTTGGTCTACAAGTTCAACAAAATAAAGATGGTGTTTTACTTTCACAAACCAAATATCTCAAACAGATCTTGAAAAGGTACAGCATGGAAGATTATAAACATGTATGTACCCCAATGGCAATAGGATGCAGTCTCAGCTCAAATGATGAATCAGCAGTAGTACATCAACCAATTTACAAATCCATGATTGGTAGTTTGCTTTATCTAGCAGGTAACCAACCTAACATCATGCATGTAGTAGGAATAGTTGGAATATTTCAAGCAAATCCAAAGGAATCACACCTTCAGGCAGTCAAAAGAATTTTCAAATATCTTCAAGGAACACAGAACTTTGGTTTATTGTATCCTAGAGATACAGATCTCACTCTCCATGCATATATAGATGCAGATTGGGCAAGAAGTGTTGATGATAGAAAAAGAACTAGTGGTGGTGCATTCTATATGGGTTCCAGGTTAGTGTCATGGTTCAACAAGAAACAAATTTCAATTGTGTTATATATAGTTGAAGCATAATATGTGGCTTCTGCATCTTGCTACACATAACTACTTTGGCTGATGCAAACCTTGCAAGACATTCAGATCACATGTACTCCACCCATCTCCATTTTATGTGATAATACAAGTGCCATCAGTATTTCAAAGAATCCAGTCATGCACTCCAAGACCAAGCACATACCCATCAAATACCATTTTCTACATGAACAAGTGCTTGAACAAAAGGTCAAATTGGAGTATGTTCCCTCCAAAGAATAGGTTGCTAATATTCACTAAACCATTACCCAGGGAGACATTTGAATATCTCAGACAAAATCTGGGAGTAGTTGCTGCATCATCTTGTTGTTAAATCCAGCTTTTTTCAGAAAAAGGCTATTATACGTGTGTTTCATAAAGTAGAGTCGCGTACACACGTGGGTTACTATGGGTAAAAGAGCATACATGTGTTTCAGACAAGAAAAATAGTGGGGCAGGGTCTGATATGGGTGCTCTGACTGATATTGATGATTAATGTCTATATGCTTTGTTCATTCATTTTATCTGACTGACAAATATGCCTTTATCATTAACCTATTAACAATTCACAAGTAGCACAGTTTCAGGGGGAGCATTAGCCTTCACGTACATTCAGCATTGTTGGCATTATGGTTGTTGAGTCCAGCTATGGCTTCAGATATTTATACCATTTATTGCTTAAGTCATGTAAAAGTCTAGGGTGTGATATGTCTTCTCATACATATGAATGGGACCTCTTGGACAAATGATGTAATTTTTATCCCCACTTTACATGGGATGAATGATGTAATATTTATTGTTTCTGTCATGTATAAACAATTGGTATATCCCCACTTGGTTGGGTGGATGAGTCAAATTTGGTATATCCCCACTTGGTTGGGAGATGGATGTATGTATGTTTCATTGGTGATAGGAAGGTCATCCTCACATAGTTTATTTATAGAGTCATGTTATTCTTTTGGAAAATATTTTTGCAGACTTTGCTTGTGCTTAGGAGGAGCATGGATGATTTCAGTGCATCTCAACATGTACAAAAAGGGGAGCTCAATCAGAGATTTCAGCATGTACTCAAGGGGAGCATGGACAACATAATGTATGTCATCTTGGTTCACCCTTTGCCATTGATGTCAAAGGGGGAGAGTGGCTTGATGTTGTTGTTGTTTCCATCAAGTCCAAAGGGGGAGATTGTTGGCATTATAATACAGGTGTTGTTCGTGATGGAAACTCACTCAGATTAATGATCATGGTGCAGCATGACAACAGCAAATAATTACAGATTAGACTACAAAGAATGAAGAAAGAGAGGTATACGCAGGTTCACCTTGACCAAGATGTGTATACACGCAGGTTCACTGAACACAAGTAGCATATATGTACACACGCACTTTCATAGAAGGAAAAGCATGTATATGTTGGAAAACTAAGTTTTTGGACCAAGGTATTTGGTCCAAGGTATTTTGATCCATGGTATTGGTCCAAGGTATTTTGATCCATGGTATTGGTCCAAGGTATTTTCTCTGAGGTATTGACCTTAGGTATTTGGTCCAAGGTATTGGTCCTAAGTGGTTTTGATCCATGGTATTGAGAAAGGCCTAAAGCTATATAAGGAGGAGATGATCATTAGGCCAAGGTGTGAAAGTATCAAATATCTGATAAAGTGTGAGATCTAGTATGCAGGTTATTGGCTTATGGTGATTTGCTTGATCTGAACCAAGGATGAACCTTAGCAATTGATGAGGGATAAGATCTAATGATGGATCGGGATCTTAAGGCTTGAAATGAATTATCATTATATGGTTTGATCATGTATAGTCTAGATTTGAATATTGACGCATGTGTTATTCTATAAATGTTGTGATCTAGGTATAACTGAAGTCTAGAATAGCTACAAAATTATGAATTAATATTTACAAATGTGTACACTAGTTGGCCTTGATAAAAGCGCGTATACACACAGGTTCGACCCATGGAAGTAGCGTATACATTATAAAGTATGTTTCAGTTGTTTCTATTTGTTGTTGCAGAGTTCTAGGCTCTGCTTTGGGTTCTGGTGACTGTATTCTGGTGACAATGTTCTGAATAATCAGATTCAGGTTATGATGATTAAGTTTCAGTGATTGGTTGATGCAGATGTACTTGATTATTGTATTACAATTATGATGTTGTTGATGGGTCCAGTATGAAAATTGAATGAAACGTGGCCTTCAGATTGTGGTGTTGTGTTCCAGGAGTATCCAGTCTGAAAATTCATGAAACATGGTCCCTGGTAGAAGAGTGGAGTTTTCTGTAGGTTGGCAGCTACACTCTAGTATACATATTGGCTAGTACAAGAGCTAGGGGGTTGTAGCTCCCTTCCAGTAGCAGCTAGAGAACAAGAGAAGGTTGTAGCCTTCTGCAGGTGGGTGTCTGTGTACTAGTATGAGTCTGCACCAATACAAGATTGTAAATAGATTTTCTTATTATCAAAAGAAGATAGAGATGACAACAGCAGGTGGTTTTTACCCACATTGGGTTTCCACCTTATATCTTGGTGTTCATGTGTGTTGCTTATGTGTGATGCTTTATTCTGATTTTACTGCACTATCTGCTAAATCTTTGATATACTGGTTAAATTTCAATACATGATAAACTATCTAAATCAAAAGTTCTTTGCATATACGTTGGTTGCCTTAAGTACAGTCATGTGTACACGTTAGTTCACGTAGCTAAAGTAGCGTATATAAATATATTTGGGAAATTAAATTATTGATCTGATAATACTGATTCACCCCCGTCTCAGTATTATTTCCAACAATAATGACAATATTAGCTTAATGTAACCTACTTAGGCACCAATACTTGTAAATCGTGTACAAAGAGCCATCAGATGTAATTGGATATGAAAATATATGAATGATGGCCCAAAATAACTTGCATGCATTAGAAAATGGGCATGCAAACTAGGAGGGTGCACTATCAAAGAACGAAGGGGTGTAAGGTTTCATTTAGGGCTTTGCAACACACTCATGTGCTCAAGAAAGTGGAGAAAATCATCAAGGGTACATTGTCACACTTCAAAGGGTTAAAGGGGTGAGTTTTGGGTCTTCAGGCCTTCACCATGTGCTCATGTGCTCAAGGAGAAAGGGAGGGCACACTATTGCACTTGAAAGGGATGAAGGAATGGAGTGACTAGCCTTCCCTCCTTTAAAATGTGCTCATGCACTCAAAGGAAAGGAGGGTGCATTGTCACACTTCGAAGGTTTGAAGGAATATGCTTCGTGTCTTCATGATGCACTCATGCACTCAAGGGAGGGCGCAGTTCTTTGTGGTGAAGAAGTGCTCAAGAGAAAAACTTGATTATTCTAGGTGTAGTTTGCAAGACTTATTAGGCTTCAAACTCAAGAAGTGTGCTCTACCTATTGCAAGCTCAAAAACAAGTTTAAGATTTGATGATTAAGATGAGGAGAAAAAATATCTACATGGTTATATAGTTATTGTTACATTCACAATTGAATACGAAAGGGTTGAAGAAGATGAAGATTTTATGCATGTGATAGCATATTAACACTTGCAACATGAAGATGAGCATAAACTCCAGCAAAAAAACTAAAAAATGAATGAACAATAACAAGAAAAGCAAGAATTACAGTGAAATCATGAAAGGCAATGAAAATATTCGACATGAAAAACTTACTTGTAGCATTGGTTGATGAAAAGTCTCTTGATTCCCAATTGTGTACCCAACTGAGATGGAATGATTATGTAAATGAATGATTAACTGAGTTTATTTAAATAAGTTAACATGCAAAATTGATTCATGAATGAGTTCCACTTGTCGACGACTGAAAGGATTATTTAAGGGAAGCTAAGTGGGATCCTATTTTCTAAGAGTGCACCCACATGCAACAAGTTTCTCATGCATGCACTCAGGAAGAGTGCATGTCTTTGACATGACAAAGTGCACTCAATTAAGGCACACTTGCTCAGCATGAAGGAGTGTGCTCAAGGATGGTTCACTTCTTCATCCCAAAGGAGTACACTCAAGTTGGGCATCGCCAACTTAGAGTGTGTTTTTTCTTTTATGAGTGAATTTCTTACTTTTATTTGCTTTTTCTATGCTTTTGAGTGCTTTTTGAGTGTGTGCGTGGAAATAAGGCAAGCTTTTAAGTCAAGAAAGATCACGATTTGACCAAACCATGGAATAACTAACTCAAACACTTCTAATGCTTAAGTGGCGGTGCTTAGGAAACATTGACTTATGAGGATGCGACACTAGGAGAAAACTCATAAATAACAAATCAAATAAAATGATGACACTAAGGGGCTTGAAATGACAATTGATATAGGCTCCAAGATTGACATAGGAAAAAAAATTGGAGGATCATAGTCGCAGCGATAACACCTGCCCCTTTCCTCTTCAAGTCTTGGAATCTATTTAAGGCCCCTTATTAACCAAACTAAATATGCCAAATGATATCTCAATTGTCATTACAAGTTGGCACAAAAATTATGTTGGATCTTTTAGAGGAAAGTTAGGTTTTAAATGGATTTGGACCTCTCTTCCCAATTTTTTATGCTACTAGATTTCGGTTTTACAAAAGAGTGCAATCTTCAAAAAAAAATTGATCCCTCCTAGGATCATTGTTGCTAAAGCTCTCTCTTTATGTGTGCAATCAAATAGAATGAAATCAAAATATCGAGACCTTGTGTGGGACCATCAGGAAATACAGTGGATGGAGCTTCTTGTGGATCTGAAGGCTCATTTTCCTATAAATGATATCTCTAATCATCTAGTTTTATGAATTAGAAACTCAGGCTAATGGATGCAGAATTTAAGGATTGGTAATAGCGGCTTAATATTTAGACCCTTTTCTTTTACGGTGCCCCTACAACGAATACAAGGGTGGCGGGAGGGGAAGGAATTCTTATGAATCTCGATGGAGAAATGAAAACTAAGTTCACATGGGACTAGGTCAAATAACAAATAATCTAGCCAAGATGTGTGGTCTCTTCCTCAGCCTCCAGTTATCCAAAGAGAAATACATATCTTCCATAGTCATCTTAGTATATTATTTCAACATAATTTAGCTCCTCCAATCGAGCTCTCTCCCTAAGAATAATCTTCTCTCTCTCCTTCTTTGAGGAATATATGGTATACTTGAATTCTCCAATAAATTATATTACCATATCCTTCTCAGTCAAAATAAAGAAACTTATTCACAAGCTAACATCGCATGTCACCTAGAAAAAGTTCAATATGAGGTCAATGGTTCCCTTATATGGGTGGCTATTCCATGAATAATTTAAACCAGGTTCCTAATCCCTTCTTTTTTCATAGGAAAATGGATTGGAATAAGGCATGGTGCAAACATTATTGCCAGGGTAAAAATGAAGGATCTCTTCCCATACCTCTGAAGCAAGCTTTTATGGATAATCATTTGATGCTCTCCAACTAGCAACCTTTAAATGTTCTGTCATATATGGTAGCAGGCTTCAAGATGAGAGGCATGAGGAGCATTAACACAACACATGCATAACAAATTATATATGAGCTTCAATTTTTCCCCTCTCATGTTTTATATAGTTTAGAAGGACAATATATGGCATAATCACATGGATATGGTGTCGATAGCATCTCTGAAAGTGTGGGAATCTATGGTATTACAATTGTCATTCATGGACATCGATATCAGTTTAATTTGCATAATTGGGAATGCAATTTATATGGGTACCCTTGTGGCCAATGTTATATCGAGTGGATTTATCATTATGGTTTCGATCCCCTTCAAATAGGCAGTTGGAATCCTCCTAGGTCATTCTCCCTCCTCCAAATCAGGATAGGGGTTCTCTCACTCTTAGCAAGCATAAGAACCTCCTTCTACACAAGTCATAGGCTCAAGTGGAATGAGAACATGAAGGAGAAGTTAAACTTTCTCAGTAAAGAAAATCATCCAACAACTACAGCAGTTCCCAAATGTGTTTACTTCCGCTCTAGATTGTTCGATGTTCTAACAGAAATTACTTCAGAGAAAAGGAAAATTTTGAGGCAAAGTTGTATGATAAATTTATTATTTCTTACAATTAGGACCGTTTCGCTCTGGAACTCTCATCTTCTCCCTTTTTTGCCAAGAACTATGATTCTAAGAGGCCAGTTTCTCAGAGAGTCTCAACTTGGAGGCGCACTTCACTACTTTGGGACATTCTGGGATATAATCGTCACAACAGGTTCATATCCACAATGCAACGTCATTGTCACCTCTTCCTGCACGCTCCATTGGACTAGTATGAGGAAGCCAATGATCTCTATCAACAACTTCTATCCTTAACATAGGAAGTACAGAGTCAGAAAGCTATAATTTGACAATTGAAGGATAAGATGGGTTGGGTGTGCCACCAATCTGTAGATTTGTAGGCTCAACGAAACACTGAGGACAATAGAAGCATGGCCAACAATACCCCTAATAGCCCCATGGAAAAAATTTCCATACACCCTCCTTTGTAATCCATGATAACACCTTGTAAATGCATTTTCATAAGCAGTCATTATTGTCGATTCTATAGTAGTATATGTCTTATTTTTGGTTCTAAGAAGGAATGCAGCAAAACTACAACACAAAATTTTTAGATACTTCTTCCAAACCCTCTAGAGACTTTTGTACCTCTGAACAAAATGTAAATTCCATATGTATCTTGTTGTGACCAAGCACAAAAGTAATGGAAAATTCTTCTCATTTGTGTAAAAAAAATAGGACTATTATTGATGGCAAGAGTAAAGGACAACAATAAAAGACAAATATATGGGAGTTTCCACATAATTCTCTTACCCAGATATATTTATTAAGATTCAATCATTCCATGAGGTGTTCACGTATGACTTGCCATCCCATTTAATGCAACCATTGAAAATATGATCAAATATTTAGAGGGAGAAAATGTTCTTTTAGTAGACATGGTTATGAGGCCATTTGGATTAAGTTAGGGGCAATGATAGCATACTCCACTATAAATTATATATTAAATAATGGGTGGTGGAAACAAGATACATGGATGTCAGCTTTCACTAGAAATAATTTTTATAGGTCTCAAATTTGATGTTGAAGCTAATTCCACATAATGTTTGGTTCAACTTATGTTTTTACTTGGTATTTTTTATTACTTTATTTTTTACAATATACTAGTATCACAAAACACTAAATTTATTGTATATTTATGTGGGTTGTAAGGCTTGTACTCCACTTTAAACAAATTTCATATCGTGTACATCTTTATGATATTAGCTCTGAAATTTTCGTTTACTTCTTCTATGACATTCGGCCTACTGTAGCAGACTAGGGAAGTGAAGTTTTTGGGTGTACTTCTTCATTTTGGCCTCTCTGTTTCTCCTACAACTCAGCCCCTGAAGGTATGTGTTTTTAAGGTAATCTTGCATGTTTTTGTGGCAATATTTTTGGTTTTTTAAAGTCCAACAATTAGGGAATCTTCATAAACTTATGCGGCATCCTTTTAATGGAAATGAAGGCATCCTCTAAGATAGCAAAGTTATTTTCTCTATTTCAAGGCACATTTTTCTTGTGTTTTGTATCCAAGTGTGGGAAAATATCCTACTACCAGGGTTTCCACAGTAGTTGCATTTTGGCACAAGAGAGGGATTTTCTTATTTGATGGCTTGTTAGGAGATCTTGTCCTCCAATACCAGGACTACCTCCATAAATCTCACCACAATCTAGAGGTGAATTTGTTGTTAACTGTAATATGGGACAACAAACTGACACTTTGACTAATAATTCCTTTAACATGTAACATTAATCTTAATTTCATGGGTTGATTGTGAAGCAACAATTGACTTTTGTAGTGATAATGATCCTCAAGACCATGATGACTATACATGCTACAATGAAATATTTGAGTCTGGTTAGTATACAATGTTTATAAGTCATAGGACATCAAGGAACACATTATCATTAGCATCATTTGTTGACCTTTAATTGACACTTACATAACCTATTGACTTGATCATGTCTTGTAACAGAAATGACTTTACATCTATTTTGACAAGCCACTAAACATTGAAATGACTCATGATGGTTGACTGTGAGTAGACTTGATATCTAGACACAAGCATTCACTTGAATTCAGTGACTCACTTGCAGTTATCAATTGACTTGACACCTTAACCCGTCATATTAACTCAACTTGATTAAACATTGATATGATAACTTTTATCATTAAGAGTAGATTTGATATAGCAATGATCATATATATATATATATATATATATATATATATATATATATATAATATATATATATATATATATATTATATATATAATATATATATATATGCGAAGGTAACTTAACTATTGACCTTGTGTTGACTTGATGAGTAATGTATCCTTGGTGTGCTTTAATTAGCTTGGTACATGGAAATTTACTATTAACCATAGCTCTATGATAACAGACTTTACATTTCTCATGAAAACATAATACTTTGCCTTGGCATTGAATAGGATTGAAATCTCACAGCTACTTTGACTTAGAAGGGGTTTGGTCTATACAATGACACCTTGTTTTGACATTGACTTTCTAAGGGTACATCTAATAGACATTTGTTTTGATGCCTAAGAATTGGATGAGAAAGTTTGATTTGACACCTATATACATGTATGGCCATCTTGCATTGAATTGACATATTTCACTTGACCATTTGACTTGATTTATAGGAGTTGGTCTTGACCTAGGGTTTCTAGTATAACCTAGGATTTCTAGTATGATCTAGGGTTTCACCTATATGACCTAAGTTTTATAGGGATTTGTGTATGATGACATATTTGTGATCTTGCAAGATAGCAAGAAATGAAGGGAACGTCCTCTTGTTATACAACTATTGGAGAAGGATGGATAGTAGGGCTTGATAAGTCAAACAATGTGCTTAAATATATGTTGGTGGCTCTTTGGGGACAGATTTTGAGAGAATTGATTGCAGATCATTGGGATGACCTAACGCACCTTAGTTTGTGTCATTATTTAATAGAAATACTAGATAGTTGTAGCATCAAGTGCATCCTAATATGATGATGGAAATGGTTGTGAATTGATGGCTATTCATTCATGAATAGTGACATACAGTTACAGTCAGAAGTTGTGCAGTGATTTGTAGTGGGAGTGATATGCAGTGTGCAATGATAGTGACGTGTAGTTGAACAGTGATAAATTCATGTTCAGGATTGTGCAGTGATCAGTTTGTGGGAATAACATTCAGTGTCTATGAAGATTCAACATTTATTCTACATCTCTCTTACACCTATTCTACATTGATTCATAGTACATATGATCCAGTGTGAAAATTGTGAAACATGATCTACCGACTCTTCTGGGTGATTGGATTCACCTTCAAGTTGTGGCCTGAGAACATTTCACGGTGGAAGGGTAGTGTTAGGAAAAGTTATGGCTTGCACAGGGCGTTGTGGCATTCATTCAGTTGTGGTTGATAAACTAGTAGGGCAGCGAAGCATCCTTTCTGACAGCAGGTGGTAAATAGAGTGTTGGGGCCCTCATCAGGTTGTGGCCTAATCTACAAGGCATTGGGGCATCCTTTTGGTTGTTGTAGGATATTAGGGTTTAGTAGTGGCCTAAAGTTTGTGGCATATGAATTAGGGGGTTAATGCATCTCTAGTTTGTATTTGAAATCTTGATGTAATTAATATTTATTTTAAAGAGATAAGAAGACAATTACTAGAGAAGTGTTTGGTGGTTTTTGACCTAGAGGGGGTTTTCCACCTAAAAATATATGTGTCTATTGTCTTCTATTCCTGCATTTGTGTGTGGTGTTTTCTAATGTTGATTATTATTTATAATTGTTGAAGAAGAACATTAATAATAACTAAAGAATAGATAATTTTTTGAAAAGAATTAAAAAGAGTTAATTTCTAAGAAATACGGATTCACCCCCCTCTTAGTATTTCCAACAAATGGTATCAGAGCTTGGTTCCTTTAGTAACATCTTAACTATTGGAAGGAAGTTTTCATAGCATAGAGATGGGAAATTCAAAGAAGCAATTTACAAGGATTTCAAAGGAAGGTACAAGTACAAAAAAATCTGAAGAAAGTGAATATTGCGTACCAACCCTTGATTTTGATTCAAATAATTAATGGATATGGAAATCCAAGATGGAAGTACATTTGCAGGCACATGGAGTATGGGAATCGGTTGTTTCTAGAAACACATCTACTGACGAAAGTAAAAGGTACAATTCAAATGCCAGGAATGTAATTTCTAATGCTTTTCCAAATTTTGTGAAAACAAAAGTTGGTCAATGTTCAACAGCTAAAGCTCTTTAGGAAAAGCTTCATAATATTTATTCCTTTTGGAAGGAAAATTGAAGACAACAAAAGGACTCATCAAGGAAAATGAAGAGTCTAAGAATATGATTATAAGGATTAGAACTCAATTGGAAGAATTCAAGAATATAGAGACATAAAACCTCAAGAGAGAATTCCAACAAAAGCAACAAGAAATCGACACAACCTTTGCAGAGATTAGCAAGCTCAAACAACAATGTAGGAAGCAGAAATTGAAAGGAAGGAATATAATCAAAGATACATATCCATAGTTGACAAAAAGCAAAAGGAATTGGAAACTTCTTCACTTGAACTAATCAGGCTTGGGGTTGAGATTGAGAAGCAAAAGGAACCGATACAGGTACTCAACGAAGAAGTTGAAAAGGCCTCTCTTATCAAGCTAAATGTTGAAGAAGCAGAAGAAAGAAGGGAATTATTGAAGGACATATTATAGGAAGACCTTGCTCAAAAGTAAGGAGAACTTGATGCAACCCGTGATGAGATCAACAAAATTAAGGGATCACAGATAAGATATATGAAGAAGAAAATATGAAGGGAATTAAAGTTGGTAAAGCTCCAATTGATGAAGGTACAATCTCTACATATTTGTCAGATGATTCTAAGAAGGAAGTTGATCAAAGTGAAAAGCAAAAGAAGAATGTTACAAATCTAAATAAAAATACCAAATCAGTCAAGAACAAAGGATGACAATAGACTACAACACTTCCTCCAAGGATGAATGAAAAATCTTCTAGGTATGTTCATTTATTTAATGGTTATTGTTTTGTGTGTGCTAACTATGGACATGTGGACAAGGATTTTAAATTTATTGACAAGTACAACTATCAAGGACCATCGCATCTGAATGAACCATTCAGGTATGCACATTTATTTAAGGGTTATTTTTGTTTATGTGCTAACTATGGATGAATGGCTAGGGATTGTGAAGTTTTTGGCAGATACAACTATTATCTGCAAAACCCTAGAAGCAAGTTTGCAGTTTCTCGATACAGATACCAAATGGCACATTCTATGGATGTTATCAAATGCTTTAAATTTCAAATCATGGACACATAACTCAAGAATGTAGGTACCATCCAGATATGGAATGTTACAAGTGTTACAATTATAGACATGTATCTTGTCACTGCAACAACAAAATGGAATCAATCATTATTACTGATGACGAGAATAAGAAGGTTTGGAAGAGGAAACAAGTACAGGAAGAAAAAATAAAAGAATAATAGGTACATGATCAAAAAGATGTTGGAGACCTTTGAGCACTACTGAGAGGGGGGGTTTGAATCAGTGGTGTGATCTATATATCAATTTTTACCACTTTAAACTTCTTTACTGAATCACACATATATGCACCAGCAACACATTAGATTATCCATGCATATAAACATATAAGTATCTAAAACAAGATAACCATGAGAGAAACAACAATCGACACAGCAAAGGCATGTCACGTCAATCACACATGAGACACAAGATTTCTGGCGGAAACCCTTCCTAGAGAAAAACCACCCTTGTTGTTGCTTCTCTTCTCTGATTTTCTATTATGACAATCAATTGGTCTTTTACATAGCTTGTTGACTCCCATCAGCATCATATATAAATTCCAACATTGATTGTCTGGGAGACTCGATATTATTGATCAGCTCGGAAGACTTTGTTCTCTATGGATCTACAGACTATTATCTGCTGAAAGACACCATGATCAATCGATCCTCGCCCAAATCTGATTGGACTATCCAACTACCACTGGATGAGAAATTGTTCCTTTCATTGAAGATTTGACATCATTACTCCTCTACCACTATACAGAACTACTTTCATCTATTTTCAAACTAGATCCCAAGATGCTCTTCTCAACAGGGATTCAACTCTGTATACATGCTCTCAGCAGCAAGTTATCATCATCAAATCAAATATAACAAATGCAAAAAATCATGTTCTCTCCAATAGTAAAATTGTGGCCACAATAAAACTGATACCAACATGCATTAAACCCTCATATCAAAATGTAACTACTGCATACTACAATTAACAACACACAACATTAAGGATATGCACCAAATGTAATAACAGCTCCTACAAAAGCAAGTGTGAATGTTACCAGCATATACTCAGTAGCATGCAAAACTCTCTAACTCAAACTCTACACCAGTAGCTCTAATTCTAATCTACCCTAAATCATGCTTCATATCTGATCATTATTTATTCATTAACGCTCATAGACTGAAGCATCTATTCTCTACTCAAGATCTGAAGCATAATCTCACTATTCAGCCTTCACTCCACACATACACTCAACATATAACACAATCAGTAGCCACAAAGCTCACAAGACATGAAAATAAAACATGTAGGGAAAAATTGAGCTTGGGCCTAGGATCAACGATGCACAAATTGGGCTAAATAAATCCACTAAGGCCAATACTTGTGCACTAAATGAATTCATGACATGAGAGGACCTTTTCAAACCATTTCTAACCTTTATCACTTTTTATGGAAGTCTATAGGAATTTCCAAGTTAATTTCCTTTCAAACAGCGGAAGGAATGTGGAGAAAATCCCATGAACAACTTCGGTCACATGCTTGACACTATCTAAGATTGACTAAAAGGTACACTCGCTCTCACAATACTCTCTCCATGCAATTGGTACTTTTCAATCGCTCTCATAAGCTTGTAAGGGAGCGACTAGGGCAAATCATAGGTGAAAACACTAAACTCTCAAGTCTAAATCTTTTCCACCTATTGGGACATGTTCTCTAGATCTTGTGCAAGCCTCTAAACCTATACCATGGCCTCTAACACATCTACAAGTGGATCAAACATGCTTCCCAAGTGTCACTTCCAGATTGACCTTGAAGACCAACAAACAAGGTTGGAAAGAGTGCCAACAATTCCTCCACTTTCCATCAATCACCTCAACAACATGCAAGGTGGTTTGAGAGATATTCACAATTGAAGTTAGTGACACTAGTTTCTAGGAAAAAACCCCAAGGGGTAGTGACATGACAACTCCCCCTACAGTTGTCAATATATGACATCGTTTATCACTGTAATCTCACCAAATATAATTACATAACTTCAAGAACCAAAGACAATAAATCAATCATTGACTTCATGCACCAATGTGTCACCTACTAAACACACGAAGAAAGAATTAGTGTACAAAATCCTTAGTATTTAAAAAAAGAAATAAATAATGATTACTAAATTATTAATAATAATGTGTGTTTAAAACATCCTAAAAATATGTAGCTAACGAATCCCTTAAAATTCTACTCCAACATTCACTATAGAAGCCCCCCTCAACTCTATAAAAAGAGATCTCATATATCCTCCTAAAGCATAAAACTATACATGACATATCTTTATGATATTAGCTCTAAAAATTTCTTTTACTTCTTCTATGATATTCATCCTACTGAAGCAGACTAGGGAAATGGATTTTTTGGGTGTACTTTTGTATTTTGGCCTCTCTATTTCTCCTCCAACTTAGCCCTTGAAGGTATGTGTTCTTAAGGTAATCTTACATGTTTTTGCGACAGGATTTTTTGTTTATTACATCCCAGAAATTAGGGAATCTTCATAAACTTATGTGGCTTCCTTTTAGGGTAGTGAGGGCCTCCTCTAAGACAATGAATTTATTTTCTCTTATTTAAGGCACATTCTTCTTGTGTTTTGCATCCAAGCGTGGGCAGATATCTTATTGCTAGGGTTTCCACAATAGTTGCGTTATGGCACAAGAGAGAGATTTTATTGTTTGATGGATTGTTAGGATATCTTGAACTCCAACAGAAGGACTACCTCCATAAGTTTCACGACAATCTAGAGATGCATTTGTTGTTAATTGTAATATGGGATAGTAAGTTGACACTTTGACTATTGATTGCTTTAACTTGTAACATTAATCTTAATTTAATGTGTTGATTGTGAAGCAATGATTGAATTTTGCAGTGATAATTATCCTCAATAACATGATGAATGTACATGCTACAATGAAATATTTGAGTTTGGTTAGTATATAATGATTATAAGTGATATGACAGCAAGGAACACATTATCATTAGAATCATTTGTTGACCTTGACTTGACACTTACATAACCTATTGACTTGATTGTGTCTTGTAATAGCGAAATTAATTTACATCTATTTTGACAAGCACTCAACATTGGACTCATGACTATTGACTGTGAGTAGACTCTATATCTAGACACAAACATTCACTTGAATGCATTGACTCTCTTGTAGTTATCAATTGACTTGACATCTTAACTCGTCATATTAACTCAACTTGACTAAACATTGACACACTAACTTTGACTCATTAAGAGCAGTTTTGATATGACATTGATCAGATATATATGCTAAGGTAACTTAACTATTGACCTTGTGTTGACTTGATGAGTAATGTATCCTTGGTGTGCGTTAATTAGCTTGGTACATGGAAATTTACTATTAATCTTATCTCTATGATAACAGACTTCACATTTCTTATGAAAACATAACACTTTGCCTTGACATTGAATAGAATTGAAATCTCACAGTTACTATGACTTAGAAGGGGTTTGGTCTATATAATGACACCTTGTTTGACCTTGACTTTGTAAGAATACATCTAATAGACATTTGTTTTGATGCCTAAGAATTGGATGGGAAAGTTTGATTTGACACCTATATACATGTATGGCCATCTTGCATTGAGTTGACATATTTCATTTGACTATTTGACTTTATTTATGGGAGTTGATCTTGACCTAGGGTTTCTAGTATAACCTAATATTTCTAGTATGATCCAGGGTTTCATGTATATGACCTAAGGTTTCTAGGGATTTGTGTATGATGAAATATTTGTGATACTGTATGGTAGCAAGTAGTGAAGGGAACGTCCTCCGTGTATATAACCTATTGGAGAAGGATGGATAGCGGGACTTGACTAGTCAAACAATGTGCTTACATATATGTTGGTAGATCTATGGGGACATAGTTTGAGAGCATTGGTTGCAGGTCATTAGGATGACTTGAGGCACCTTGGATTGTGTCATTATTTGATAGCAGTACTAGATGGTTGTAGCATCAAGTGTAGCCTGATACGATGATGACATTGATTGTGCATTTATGACTATTCATTCATGAGTAGTGACATGGAATGACAACCAACAGTTGTGTAGTGATTTGTAGTGACATTGATATGCATTATGCGGTGAGAGTGATGTGCAGTTAAGCAGTGATAGCTTGATGTGTAGCATTTTTCAATGATCAGTTTGTGGGAACAGTGACCAGTGTCTACCACGATTCAACATTTATTCTACATATCTCTTGCAACTATTATACATTGATTCAAACTATAGATGAACCAGTGTGAAAATTGTGAAATGTAATCTATTGGCTCTTCTTGGTGATTGGAGTCAAATTTAGGTCATGGCCTAGGAACACATCAGGGTGGTAGGGTGGTGCTAGGGAAATTTGTGGCTTTCACAGGGAATTGTGACATCCATTTAGTTGTGGCTAGTAAACTAACAAGGCAGCGAAGAATCCTTTCTAATGGTAGCTGGTAAATAGAGTGTTGGGGTACTCATCAAGTTGTGGCATGATATACAAGGCGTTGAGGCATCCTTTTAGTTGTAGTAGGATATTAAGTTTTAGCAGCATCCTATAGGTTGTGGCCTATGAATTAGGGGGTTGACACATCCCCCAGTGGTAGCTAAAATATTGATGTAATTAATATTACTTTTAAAGAGAGAAGAAGATAACTACTAGAGAAGCGTTTAGTGGTTTTTGACCCGGAGGGGGTTTTCCACCTAAAAATATTTGTGTCTATTGTTTTATCTTCCTGCATTGTTGTATGGTGTTTTCTATTGTTAATTATTTTTTATAATTGTTGAAGAAGAACATTAATAATAACTAAAGAATAACTAATGCTTTGAAAAGGATTAAAAAGTGCTAATTTCTAAGAAATACTTATTCACCCCCCTCTCAGTATCTCTAACAATAGAAAATAAAAGGATATAGATGAGAGGATCCATATTAGGAAGAAGCTCATCTCTACTCTGAAGAGATCAAGAATATTTTAGAACCGAGTCTCAAGAAAAATGATCAATTGCAAGAGTATGAGCTTGAGAATGATAAGTTGAGCAAAATAATTGTTAATCTAAATGCTCAACAAGGAGAAGTCTACGGATTGAATGAGATGTTGACCAATTAGTTGAATGAAAGAGAACCATATTGTAAGAGACTACAAGATGAAGTAGTCTCATTAAGGCATGACTTATAAAATTCAATTAAAGAGCTATCTCAATATCAGAATATTGAGAAGGGATCCAAGGCATTGGATGAGATTCTTAATAAGTAGAGATCCCCTCTCATTAAGGTTTTTTTAGGATTCAATGAAGAATCAAGTTATAAGTAATCATAAGGGAAGGAATCGGCTAGTCATGTTGATACAGTTAAAAGTTCCAAGAATAAAGGCAAGGGGTAGTTGGACAATAGCAACAGTGAGGGAAGCATCAACAATAATAGAGGAATGAAAAACAAAAAAACACCAACCAACAGTTGCAAATGAAAGAAGAGGCAACAGCAACAAATAATTATAAAAATCATCGATTCAAACATCCATGGAAGGCACATGAAGAAGTAGAAAAGGTCATTTCCCCATCAAGGACAAAGCCTCCAAAGGAAAGGTATCTTAAGGTTTCAAAAGGACTTTCATGATTATTTTATTTCTGACAACAATTATGGGCATAGATCCATACACTGTATATGGCATGCAAGAAAAAAAAATGTGTTGGATGGCAGCGACCTAAGAATGCATAAGGTGCCTAGGTAGGAACATGGTAGCAACAAGAGAGCACTGGTTAAGATTGATGTCAAGAATAGAAATTATTTTTCCCCATTCTTATACCATATTGAATTCTACAACTTGGAAATTTTGGGCACAAGGAAGAAAGTTGCAAATATGAGAAGACAAGGCATGTTTCTCATAATATGTGTGTAAAAGTAGCATCTCAACCATTGAAGTTGAGGATAAATTTTAGAGCATAGGAATGTGGGTTCATATTCATTGCTTTGTGTAAAGGTGACATGCTAACAAAAAGGAGAAAGAAATCAGAAAAGATTTGAATTTTCACTTAAGAAAAATCAAAGCAAATCTAAAAGGTGTGATCCTAAATATTGCTATGTTGAACCCCTCTAGAAGTATTAGTTGCATTAAGTGTAAGATTCAGGTCAAGAAAAAATATTCACGAAAAGAAGAGGAAAGAAAGGAAAAGTGCCTTCTAGCTCTACACAGACAAGATAAATCCCAAGCAAGGATAAATAAAAAGTTGGTAGGATATCTTCCTGTCAAGACTCAATTTTCCAATATATGGAAGAAAAAGGATGTCTATCTACTCAGAAGGAGTAGATGCATAGTTTATCTTCATTAAAAGAATAGAATGGCTTCAAGTGAAGCCAAATAAGTCATATGTAGGCATCAAGAAGAAATAAATAGAGAAATTCATCAAAATGTTGAAGGTGTTGGCATTATGACTCAGGTTTGGCACTACGCCACAGGTTTTGTCCTTGATGGAAACTCACTCAGATGACAGATCACAGTTCAGGCTCTCAAAATAAAGGAAAAAGAGATATACACAGTCTCGACTTAAATAAGGTGTGTATACACGCGGGATCGCCGATATGCATATGCACGCACTTTCATGCACAGAAAAGCGTGTACATGTGGGAAAACTCATTTTTAGTCCATGGTATTTGGTCCTTAGTATTTGGACCACGGTATCTCGTCCAAAGTGTTGAACCTAGGTATTGGTTCTAAGTGGTTTTGGACCATGGTATTGAGTAAGGCCTATGGCTATAAAAGGGGAAGGAGATCATTAGGCAAAGGCACTCAAGCATTGAATATCATATGAAGAGCAAGATCTAAAATACTAGTCATTAGGTTATGGTGTATAGCTAGATCTGAACCAAGGAGTAACCTGAGTGCTAAAAGAAGGATAAGTTCTATTGATGGGTCAAGATCTTAAGGCTTGAATAGTAGTATCTTTGTGTGATTTTGATCTGTTATATTTGGCACATGACTGGATCTATAAATCTGATAATTTGGGTATAATTGATGTCTGAAAAATTGAAAAGGGAAACTTGTCTTTTATAGATCTATACGTAGGTTCGGCAAAGCAAAGGCACATATACACGTTGGTTCAGTAATTCAAAACAGTGTATACGCTAGTTTACCTTAATACAGAATCATATGCACGCAGGTTCTTCATCTTGAAGTAGTGTATGTCTCATAAAATATGTTTTAGCTACTTCTATTTATTGCTACAGTATTCTGGGTTCAGGATTAGCCTCTGGTTACTGTTACTGTATTCTGGTTACAGCATCCAAAGAAGTGATTGTTTGATTCAATTTTGGTTGGTGCAAAGGGGATTGGTTGATGCAGATATATTTTATGTTTAATTGACGTTACTTATGGATCCAGTCTAAAAATTTATGAAACGTGGTCCCTGGAAGAAAAGAGAAGGTTGTAGCCTTATGTAGGTCGGAACCTACGTACTAGTACATCAACTAGTACAAGAGCTAAGGGGCTTGTAGCTCCCTTCTAGGAGAAGCTAGAGAATGAGAGAAGGTTGTAGCCTTCTGTAGGTAGAAGCCTACGTACTAGTATAAGACTGCACCAATATAGAAATATTGTAAAAATAAGTTTCTTATTAACAAGAAGATAGAGAAGCATTGCAACAGGTGGTTTTCACCCACATTGGATTTCCACCTTATATCTTGTGTTCATATGTGTGATGATTTGTTCTGTTAATTGCACCTGTTTACTATCCTTATGGTTAATGAAGTTCAGATGCACTGATTAAAGATCAAATAGATTAATTAAATCTTAAGTTTACTGAATATACACTAGTTTCTATAGACACAGTTGTGTGTATACGCTGGTTTCCATATCTGAAGTAGCGTATATCTAAGTTTGAAAATGAAAAATTATTTGACTTGATAATACTGATTCACCCCCCCCCTCTCAGTATTATTTCCAACAATTCGTATCAGAGCCAGGTCCTTTAGAAGAAGCTTGATCACTTGAAGGAAGATCTATCATCATGAGCAACTACAAAAGGGAGGCATCCATCAGGTCACCAATCTTTGATGGGAGCAACTTTATCTATTGGAAGGTAAGAACCACAACCTATCTTCAATCTCTTGGTGCAGAAGTTTTGGATATCGTGGAAGGAGGATACACATTCCCATTAGTAACTCCTATAGATACAGTTGGTAAAAAGTAGTATGAAACAAATGCAAAGGTTGTCAATACTCTATTGGGGACTCTATCTCAATCAGAAATCGTCAAGGTTATGCAGCTCAAAACTGCCAAAGAAATATGGGACAAGATCGTTCTAAGCTATGAAGGAGATGACCAGGTAAAACGTGCAAAACTACAATCTCTCATAATTCAATATGAAACTCTCAGAATGCACAATGGTGAAAGTGTGGCTAATTATTTCTTACGTATAGATGAGATTGTTAATCGCATGAAAAACTTGGGTGAAGAGATTAAAGAAGTTACTTTAGTTGAAAAAGTTCTAAGATATTTTTCTTCTAAGTTTGAATCAAAAGTTTCTGCCATAGAAGGAAAACAGAATCTTCAGAGTATTACTATGTCACAGCTGCACGGAATCCTAACTACTTTCGAAATGAGAAAAGGGGGACCATCAGACATGAGAGAAGCTGCATCCAAAGCTTCAAGAAAAAGAGAATACAATGAGTCAGGGCATACATCAAAAGAAGAGGAAGAATCAAACTTTGTCAAGAACCTTCAATGGGGTTCTGGAAGATTCAGAGGTAAGCTACCTTTCAAATGTTTTGCTTGTGGGAGAGTCGGTCACTATGCAGCCAAATGTCCTCATAAAGATAAGCTTGATAAAGGTAAGGAACCAGTTAAATGGAACAGAAAATAGAATGTAAATAGGAAGAGATATTATACACATGAAGACAACGATGGACTTTCAAATAGTGATCAAGATGAACATGGTGATGATTATAGGCTTTTGATGGCTTTTGAAGATGATGATTTCTTGGATGCTATAGATGAAGATGATCTCTAAGAAGAAATTTCTAAACTTAAAATTTATTTAGAAGAAAATAATATGATCATAGATACTCTGACATTCCAACTTGCTAAAAGGGAAAAACACAATGAAAAGTTAGAATGTGAAATTGTGGGACTTAGAAAAGATATTGAGAAAACAAAAGCTCTTAATCTTAGATTTTCTAAACGATCTGAAACTTTAGATGAGATTATCAAAGTGTAGTGTTCTCCTATCAAGACAGGTTTTGGATATACTGAAGAAGCATCTCAAGCATAGAAGCCATCCACCTCCAAAAGTTATCTTGATGCAACAAGGAGAAGTGAACAGGGTGACAATCGTCAGCAAAGGCATAAAACAGATCACCAAGTAAATCGAGGTCAATCTACTTCAAAGATGAATAGAAGCTACAACCAACCATAGGTAAATCATTCTCAATTTGCCTCAAGAATGAATTTCAATGGAAACTACAGTCACTAATCGCAGGAATTTCTTTAATGGCCAATGTTTTTCATGTCATAACTTTGGACACAAAGCTGCTCAATGTGTTGCCTACAAGACCATCATGACTCGAGAAGCACGAAATCAAAGGAGCGTGACTAGGATCATGAAGAGGACCTACAATAACTTTTATGCTCTTGAAAATGAAATAGAATGCTCTATTTGTAACAACTTCAGTCATGAAGATTCTGAATGCAGGAGCAAGTTTTAGCAAACATCTCAGAAGGAGCAACCTTCATTGGGTCCCAAAACATGGAGAAAGAAAGAACCGCAACCAGAAATATGTGGTATAGCCTTATATGCAGAAGGATAGGAAAACCAGTGGTACATCAACAGTGGATGTTCGAAACATATGACTGGTGATAAAGAAAAAGTTCAGTCATATAGTGCCTTAGAAAAGGAAAGGAACGTCTCATTCAGAAATGACACACCTGCACTCATAGAAGGTAAAGGTTCTGTTCTTTTGAAAGAAAAAGTAAAAGCTAGAAATATTATGTATGTTAATGGCTTAAAGCATAATCTATTGAGTGTTAGCCAAATGTGTGATCAAGGAAATGAGGTAATATTTCGATCAAATGGATGTATTGTTCATGAGCTTGATACAGGAGAAAAAGTGATCAAAGGCATAAGAACTCCAAATAATTTATACATACTCAAAGGAGGACAACAACAATGCTATCTAAGCAAGAATGATGAACACTAGCTATGGCACAGAAGATTGGGGCATCTAAGCTTCTCTCAAATAAGGAAAGCATGCAAATATCAAGCGGTTTGTGATCTCCCTGACATCATAATTCCAGACAATACAATATGCAAATCATGTCAGTTTGGTAAGAAAACCATAACTAATTTCCCTAAGAAGGAAGGATCAACTAGTAAGCCACTTGAACTTGTCCATACTGATTTATGTGGTCCATCAAGGAAAAAGTCACCTCGAGGAGAACAATACTTTATATTGTTCATTGACGACTTTTCCAGGATGTGTTGGATAGGAATTCTGAAGCATAAAGATGAAGCTTTCGAAAAGTTCAAAGCTTTCAAAGCCTTGGTTGAAAATGAATCAGATTGTAGAATCAAATGCCTCAGGTCTGATCGAGGAGGGGAATTTACCTCGGATGAATTTTTTGATTTTTGTGAAGAAAATGGAATAAGAAGGGAATTCTCTACTGCAAGGACTCCTCAGCAAAATGGAGTAGTGGAAAGGATGAATAGAACGGTTCAACAAATGGCTCATGCTATGCTTGATGAATCTGGAACTCCTGCAACCTTCTGGGGTGAAGTTGCATTTGCTGCCATTACTATTCTCAACAAAACAAACGTTCGGGTAAAGAGCACTCAAACTCCTCATGAACTTTGGTATGGTAAGACTCCTACAGTAAAATAATTCAAGGTTTTTAGAAGCAAATGTTACATCAAAAGGACTGATGAAAATCTTGGCAAGTTTGAACCTAGAGCAAATTAAGGCATTCTCCTTGGTTCCTCTTCCCGGAGTAAAGGATATAAGTGTTACAATAAAAGACTTGGAAAAATTGTTGAAAGTATTAATGTGGTGGTGTATGAAGAAGGAAACAATTCAAAATAGATAAAAATCGAATATTTTGAAGACGAAGAGGACTATCCTTCAACATCAGATAAGACTAATGCTGAAGAAGAAACTTATGAGGCACCAGAAGAACAAATAAGAATAGAAGAAAAGACTCCATCCAGATATGTTTAGAAGAACCATCCAGAGACTCAAATTTTGGGGCAGAAAGAGGCAAGTGTTCAAACAAGAAGAACTATAACAGAAGCTTCAAGCTATCTAGCATTTCTCTCCTCCGTTGAACCATGAAATGTAAGCGAAGCATGAAAAGATGAATGTTGGGTCAAGGCCATGAATGAAGAACTTGAGAAGATTGAAAAGAATAACACTTTGGAATTGGTTCCTAGACCTAATGATAAGAATATCATAGGGACCAAATGGATATTCAAAAACAAGCTAAATGAAAATGGAGATGTTATTAGAAACAAGGCCAGACTTGTTTGTAAAGGGTATGCTCAACAAGAAGGTATAGACTTTGAAGAAACTTTTTCACCGGTTGCTAGACTTGAAGCCATAAGAATGTTCCTTGCTCTTTCTAGCTTTCAAAAGTTCAAAGTATATCAAATGGATGTGAAATCTTCCTTTTTAAATGGAGACTTAGAAGAAGAAGTGTATATTGAGAAACCAAATGGATTCATCCTTGGAAATGATCCAAAACTTGTATGCAGACTTAAAAAGGCACTCTATGGTCTTAAACAAGCTCCAGGGGCTTAGTACTATCATCTGGACAAATACCTCCATCAACAAGGTTTTTCAAAAGGATCAGCAGATAGCAATCTATATATATAAATTGATAATGATAAATTGCCAATACTTGTTGTGTATGTTGATGATATCATCTTTGGTAGAAATGAAGAAGCCATGAGTCAAAACTTTGCCTCAGTGATGTAGAAAGAATTTGAAATGTCCCTGCTTGGTGAGCTGACATATTTTCTTGGATTACAAGTCCAACAAAACAAAGACGGTATCTTTCTATCACAAACCAAGTACCTCAAGCAAATCTTGAAGAAATATGGCATGGAAGAATTGAAGCCAGTATGTACCCCTATGGTAACAAGATGCAGCCTCAGCGCAAATGATGATTCAACAACAGTACATCAACCAACCTATAGATCCATGATTGGTAGTCTGCTCTATCTAACAGATACCCGACCAGACATCATGCATGCAGTGGGAATAGTTGGAAGATTGTCGGCAAATCCAAAAGAAGCACACCTTCGGCGGTTAAAAGGATTTTCAAATATCTTCAAGGAACACAAAACTATGGCTTATGGTATCCTAGAGATACATATCTCACACTTCACGCATACACAGATGCAGATTGGGCAGGAAGCGTGGATGACAGAAAAAGCACTAGTGGTGGTGCATTCTTTATGGGTTCCAGATTAGTATCTTGGTTTAGCAAGAAACAAATTTCAATTGCATTATCTATAGTTGAAGCAGAATATGTGGCTGTTGCATCTTGCTGCACACAACTCCTTTGGATGATGCAAAATTTGCAAGACTTTCAAATCATGTGTACTCCACCTATCCCCATTTTATGTGATAATACAAGTGTAATTAGTATTTCAAAGAATCCATTCATGCATTCAAAGACCAAGCACATACCTATCACATATCATTTTCTCCGGGAACAAGTGCTTGAACAAAAGGTCAAATTGGAGTATGTTCCCTCCAAGGAATAGGTTGCTGATATATTCACCAAACCACTGCCCAGGGAGACATTTGAATACCTCAGACAAAATCTGGGAGTAGTTGATGCATCATCTTGCTATTGAAAATTATCTGTTTCAGAGAAAAGTGGTTGTACACGAGTTTCATGAGGAGCTTCTGTGTACATACGCCGGTTTCTATGGATACAGTCGTGTATATGTTGATTTGAAGAAAAACAGTGGGCCAGACTTAGGATGAAAAGAGTCTGACATGGGTCTAACAGAGACCATCTGGCACAGGTTCATGGGGAGCATATACTTCTAATAATGCATTGTTGGCATTATCTTAGAATATCTTGGTTCAATTTCACAGTTGTTTTTGGTTTCAGGTGGAACAGATGTTGAGGGAGAACATGGTTGTTGGTCTGAATGATGATTGACAGATGTTGCTGATGATAGTTGTTGATGACTATCATAGTCTTGTTGTAGATATTTTGTCTCTATGTCATGTATATGTTTTATCATCAAGGTCATGTAACGACCTATTTTGGTTTCCCCACTATGCTTGGGATGGATGATGTAATGTTCTTGTTTTATCATGTTTAAACTTTTGGTGTATCCCCACTTGGTTAGGTGGATGAGTCAATATTGGTATACCCCAACTTGGCTGGGAGATGGATGTATGTATAATTCTTTGGTGATAGGAAGGTCATTTATGATGTCTAGATTCATGTTCTTTCTTGTAGAACATCTTTTTGTAGACCTTGCCTACAGTTAGGAGGAGCATAAACAACATAGGAGAGCAAATATTTCAGCATGTACTCAGGGGGATCACAACCCTTTTCCCTTGATGACAAAGGGGGAGAATGACTTTGAGTGACTTGGGGTTGTCATCAAGTCCAAAGGGGGAGATTGTTGGCATTATGACTCAGGTTTGGCACTATGACACAGGTTTTGTCCTTGATGGAAACTCACTCAGATGACAGATCATAGTTCAGGCTCTCAGAATAAAGGAAAAAGAAATATACACAGTTTCCACTTAACCAAGGAGTGTATACACGTGGGATCACCGATCAAAAGTCGTGTATGCGTATGCACGTACTTTCATGCACAGAAAAGCGTGTACATGTGGGAAAACTCATTTTTAGTCCATGGTATTTGGTCCTTGGTATTTGGACCTATGGTTTTGGACCATGGCATCTCGTCCGAAGTGTTGAACCCAAATATCTGGACCCAAGTATTGGTTCTAAGTGGTTTTGGAACATGGTATTGAGTAAGGCCTATGACTATAAAAGGGGAAGGAGATCATTAGGAAAAGGCACTCAAGCATTGAATATCTTATGAAGAGCAAGATCTAGAATACTGGTCATTGGGTTATGGTGTATAGCTGGATTTGAACCAAGGAGTAACCTAAGCGCTAGAAGAAGGATAAGTTCTATTGATGGGTCAAGATCTTAAGGCTTGAATAGTAGTATCTTTGTGTGATTTTGATTTGTTATATTTGGCGCATGACTTGATCTATAAATCTGATGATTTGGGTATAATTGATGTCTGAATAATTGAAAAGGGAAACTTGTCTTTTATAGATCTGTATGCAGGTTCGGCACAGCAAAGGCGCGTATACACATTGGTTTAGTAATTCAAAACAGAGTATATGCTAGTTTACCTTAATATAGAAGCGTATGCACGCAGGTTCTTCATCTTGAAGTAGCATACATCTCATAAAATATGTTTTTGCTACTTTTGTTATTGTTGCAGTATTCTGGGTTCGGGATTGGTGTCTGGTTACTGTTACTGCATTTTGGTTACATCATTTAGAGAAGTGATTGTTTGATTTAGTTTTGGTTGGTGCAAAGGGGATTGGTTGATGTAGATATATTTGATGTTTGATTGATGTTACTTATGGATCCAGTCTGAAAATTTATGAAATGTGGTCCCTGGAAGAAAATAGAAGGTTGTAGCCTTCTGTAGGTCAGCACCTATGTACTAGTACATCAGCTAGTACAAGATCTAAGGGGGTTGTAGCTCCCTTACAGGAGAAACTGGAGAATGAGAGAAGGTTGTAGCCTTCTACAGGTAGAAGCCTGCGTATTGGTATAAGACTGCACCAGTACAGAAATATTGTAAAAAGAAGTTTCTTATTAACGAGAAGATAGAGAAGCATTGCAGCAGGTGGTTTTCACCCACATTGGGTTTCCACCTTATATCTTGTGTTCATATGTGTGATGATATGTTCTGTTAACTGCACCTATTTACTATCCTTATGGTTAATGAAGTTCAGATGCATTGATTAAATATCAAATAGATTAATTAAATCTTAAGTTTACTGAATATAAGCTAGTTGTTGTAGACACAATTGTGTGTATACGTTGGTTTCCATATCTAAAGTAGCGTATATCTAAGTTTGAAAATGAAAAATTATTTGACTTGATAATACTGATTCACCCCCCCTCTCAGTATTATTTCAAACAGAAGGTAAGACTGAGTTCCCTTGCTGATTGTAATGATGAATTGTGAATTTCAAATATATTAGTATTATAGGAGAGAGTAAAGTCCATCCAGCATGGTTCGAGGGGGAGTACTAAGAAACATTTCATGTTGTATGAAGAATATGGGTTGCAGTAGTAGCATGGAGTGATAATAGGCCCAAAGTTAAAATCGGGTCCTTAGGATCAGTCCCCAAGAAGAAGAAAGAAGGTAGATACAAAGAGATAAAAAACAAAGAGCATAGGATTAGGGGAAACTGCATTTTTAGCAAAAATAGGCATCATTCCTTGGTCTCAGGAATCATTGGTTGCACAAGTAATGAAGGATTTCCATTCTTATTTGAATTATTCTTATTTCATTGAAGCTGCATATTTGTTTATGCCTAGTAGTCATGAGGTCATGAAAACAAGTGATTTTCTATGCATGTTCCTTGGGTATCATTTGGGGTCACTATGTCAAGTGGTATCCCTTAGCTCAGTTGGAGTAACCTTTCTTATAAATGGGAATCTATTTTTTAGAAGGAGTCATGGGAGTTTTCTTGGTGCATTATAAAATTGGTATCAAATCATTGGTACTATTGGTGTTATTTAAGCAGTAGTCCGTAGTTGTAGAAGCAAGATCTCAAGGGGAGAAGAGTTTGTGGTTAGTATGCTCAGGAGGAGTAAGAACAGTCACTCAAGCAGCAACAAAAATGGAAGAATAAGCCAAAATACATCACTAACAATTAGTATTTGCGGCAGTAGCAGTACCACTTGCAATGCAGATTAGTACAAAGATGTTTTCGAAAAAAGTATAGAGTAGCAAAAACTACAAGAAGACACAAGGAAAATTTTTCTTGATGGCAAGAATTTTTATCTCTTAACATTGATGTCAAAGAGGGAAGTTTTCCTCCTTGGAGAAATAAAAATAAAATAAACAATAAGGAGGTTTGTTTACTAATGTTTGTTTTGCAGGTGTCTTTTGGAAACATTACAAATCTTTTTAATTGTATTTGAGTAAATGGAAGAATTCAGGTTCCTCATCAAAAGAGATATTAGCCCTTGAGAAGAGGAGTTTGCAAAGAGGAATGAGCAAACTTTAGTTTCTTGTAAGGAGAATGCACATTAGGAGTATATTCCTTTTCCATTGATGTCAAAGGGGGAGAGAAAATTCATAAGCCTCAAGGGAAAAGAAAGCTCAGCCACAAAGGGAGAGTGGAGTGGAATTATGAGGCTGAATGTATCATGAGGAGTTACCATCATTAAGTATTTGTCATCAATTCCAAAGGGGGGTATTTTTGGCATTCTTAGGATGGAAGATGGCATTAGTGTTTTGGCACTGATGTCAACTTAATGCATTGGTCTCTTGGCATTGATGATAGTTTTTTGGCTTTGTGCATTGATGAGATAACCATGTCAAAGAGTGTTAGTATTCAGGGGGAATGTGTTGGCTTTGAAGGAATTTTTTCCTTGGTATATCAACTCATATGAGCTTGCAAGGTGTTAAGATGGATATGCCTTAGAAAGACCTTTCCAATGGCGTGTGGCACTCTGAAAAATATCTCTTGCATTAAAAGTTATGGTTGTTCAAAGTTTAGAAGTTAAAAGGATAAAACGTTTTAACCTCGTTCGCTCAATTGTTTAATCAAGAATTGATCTATGGCTACTTTTGACACACATTTGCAATGGCACACAGAAAATAAAAGTCGCTATATGATAATAGCAGACCCCCCCAACCCTTTGTTGACACTTGAGAAACTAGGGGGGTCACTCTTTAAATCCTAGCCATCCAATAATTCTATGAATAAAGAAATATTTCTCAAGATTTTCTTACTCAGCGAAATAAGTCTAAGTACAAGTAGTGTAGGCAGGCAGTTGTTATATGGAATTTATACCTACGGATAAGTACATTTTCCCTAAGTGGGTAGTTACACTTAGAACGACAGAAAGAAACTAGTTTAACCTTTTCCTATAATAGATAGATGAGATGAAGGAACCTGCTTGTGATATTTCGCTTCCTTTGATCTCCTTTAAATTGCTCCCGTCACTCCCGTTTGAACTGAATTCACTCAATTGGTACCTATCAAAAGAAATAGAAGACGACAACGATCAAAGCATATGATCTATCTACTACAAACAAATGGAATCGACAACATTTAAACATATACTCATCATAAATATAAACAAGAATATGGGAAAAGGAACAAACAACTTTATTTATTGTAGAAGAAGGAGTTACACCCAATGCGGTTTGATCCCATTTCACTCATCCAGCTTCAGTCCAAACCCTCATCACACCAAGAGCACATCAATCCAGCATCATAACATTACTTGACAATGAACTCAAGTTTCAAACCAACAGTATTTCTCTACAATCTTCAAATTCCAAACCCTTGATCACTATGATGAGTGCTCAATTTATAGGGAAATGCAAGTGGTTATGTCATAAATTGGGCATTGAATGGTTTTCCAAAATTGGAGTTAGTTTCCATGCAGAAAGGGATGAGAGGATAGAGGGATAATTGGTCCATAGCCTATCAAAAGTCGACCTCATAGGATGAGATAAGAGTTGGGCATCCTTCTAGAATGCTCTAGAACCAGAGAATATTCCCATAATCCAATGCCAATTTCGCTCATTCTCGCCCAGTGCAAGTCAAAGTGGGCCTAAGTGCACTGTAGTGCAGGCCTAAATGGGCCTACCTTCTCTGTAGTGCAGTTACCCCTAACCAAGGTTGCGCTAGTGTCCCAAGGAGGCATTTCAGCAAGGTTTCAAGATAGGAAACTTCCACGGATGGAAGCATTCAATTTGATGAATTGTCTAGGTCATATAACAACTGAATTAGGGTTTTATGAGCCCTAATTGTATTGATCTGAATGTCGAGAGTGATGTGCCCAAATAGACCTGTAACAGTTGCCCCCTAAAGCATGAATTTGAAAATGATAATGTCGAGTGATATGCTTTATGATGTGATGAGGAGGATCTAAAGCAGATGGTGACCTGCATCAATTACAATACATAACATCATGATATCTTTGAGATTTTCATGAATTTCTGAGGGAAGGCATACCCATGCTCAGCATATAAACTTTTCATTACATGTACATAAATCAGATAGTCGTCTACAGATATAAACCCATGATAGGATGACCATTTGTGTAAATCCATCGTACAGATGATTTAGTACTTTCCTGAAATCGCAGTCCGAATGGATATAACTAGATCTGTGGTCTTATATCTTGTCCAATCATTCGCTCAAGTATGAGTCTAACCATGTGAAAATGTGATCTGAAGTCGAACATGGAATGACACCTTTTGATTACCAGCCAATGATGTAAGGTGTTAACAAACACGAGAGATATCGCTGATAATGATAATGATTCTCAAGGTACTACAGTATATTATGCATGGTATGAACATATGTTTTGATGTCAAACATCATACAAAGTCTTTCGGTCGAAAGCCTATGATGTCAACCTGTCGCCAGAAGTGAAAAACTTGCCATTGATGTATGCAAGCCTCAAGGTACTGGAAGGGTGTTTCTAAGTCAACTTCCTGGATAATGTGCTGATGTCTAAAAGAAGTGACTCATCGCATGAGGTCCTTGATGTATCCCCCATCAATAACATGAAACGAGTGTAATGATTTTGAAGACAGAATGTGACTGACGACACAAGGTTTAGGAATGGTAGTCATGAAAACGAATATTTATGAGTATTGCAAAGGATGAAGTTTACTAAGTGACTTCTCTTGAACATGTTAGCGACACTGAATGAATTGGAAGCATTGACCCAAAACCAAAGTGATGGATGGTGTGATAGACCATAGGTATGATAACCATCAAGCAGATGACCCAACCCAAATAGTCACAGAGATGGAATGACAGTGTCGTGTTCAAGAGTGACTTGCTACCATAAAGTGATTTATCCCTTTTCCCATTTTCCCCAGTCATTGTTGACCAATACCTTTTTATTTTTTAAAACAAGCTTGAGGAGGATAACATATTCTTGTAGTATAATTCCACCCTTCAGGTGAATCCATTTCTATGTGATGTTTTAAAGATTCTAGTGAAGGTGAAACTCGGTCTTGTCATGATGGACAAGTTTGTCACTATTTGATGTTTTAATGAGTTTAATGACAATGAGAATTCGGTCCTTTTAATGTTTAAAGAGTTTGAAAAGGGACAAAAATAAAAATCCACAACTTCTTTTTCGTAAATTTGTCTCTCAAGTCTAAAAAAGTGTAAAATAATATAAGAGAGAACCTATTGACCATGTTCGATCAAAGTATTTCTTTTTAGTAAGTAATCTATCTTAGTTCAGAAAAGGGTTAAACTTATACTAAGTAGATGTCATTTTCAATCCATTTACGAGCTGAAAAGGACAAGTGCTCGACAATCTTTTCATATTTTGAGTCTAAAAAGAGCTTAAAGAGGACTCCAGGGGGGTTCCTTTTTCGATGTATAACAAAGCTCGAAAAAGAGATAAAAGTATGCTTTGTGGTCAAAAGTACAATTCATGATCATGCATGCCAAATTCACTATGTCAATTGTAAACCTACTCAAAGAACCACCAAACAGATTAAACATACCTGTTTCATTGGTAAAAATAGGTAAAAACTATAGTTTATTCATTTAATGAACATGAAATAACCATAAAAAAATAATTTACCAAGTCCTTTTCACCATTTGATATTTACCATTCATTTTTGTGCTCTAAACCAGTTTTTACCTCAAACTTCAGCAGCTTCTTGCAGGAGTTTCTATGGATCATTCTTCATGTCGTCACGACCAAGTAGGAGATCTACCTTTTCTCTTTCATTTAAGCCCATTCTTTTTCAGTTTCAGGAAAAAAATTAGGGTTTTGGGATCCCTAGGGAAAATATACCTCGGCTTGGGATTAGTGCAGCCTAATGCATCAAAAACTACACTACAATATAGTCAAGTAGAAGGGTACCTGCTCTGTAGCGCACTATCTCAAGATTAGGGATGCGCTGGGTGCAGTTTAGAAATTTTTTCATTTGTTTTACCCAAAATCTCTTCAGTCTTTTGCATGAAATGGTTCCTAACTAAGCCTATGGTTTGATTTCAGACTTTGATTGGATCAGAATGGTTATTACTTGGCATGAAAGAGAACATGAAGAACATGATATGGTTGCCCTAAATAATCCTGGTACTGTTGAGGCCCTTAGAGGTTATGGGTTACTCAAATATTTCAGGCTATCCTGGATGAGGCAACAACTAGAACTATTGTAGTTCTTGGTTCATTCATGGGATCCAGTGGAACAGGACTCTGGAATTTTTAGAATCTTGAGGAGACAGAAATTTAACAGGGGAAAAACTTTCAAATTTTGAATTGTTGTACTTTATGAAATATATCTTATGGAAGTTAAGATTTTTGACTAGTCTTGAAATTAGTATCAAACAAGTCATTTGGGAATATTTTCTATATGTATATTTTGGTGAAGCTTCATATTGTGAAATTTTCTTGAGCCTAAGAACACATAATAGATTATCGTAGGCCAAAATTTTAGACTCATAAGAGCTCAATTTTCAAATATACATCAAGTCAAAGTTGGCCATCCAGATAGTTTCCATGTTAGGGTTGAAAGGTATAAAGCTTATAATTCACATAAATTTTTATTATAATATTTATTTCTGGCGATTCAAAATTTGTGATAAAGAGAAAAAAGAGGATTATTATAATTTTTTCACATGGAAAAGGACGATACAAAAATTAATTCACTAATTAAGCCTCTAGACACCACAACCATAACTCAAGAAGAAAGAGAAAAGACTTTTTTCTTTTTAGCAGATGCAAAAGAAGATGGGTGAAAATAGGGAATATGTGGAAAATAATATGGATGCACATAGGGAACAGATGGAAAAAAAATATCAATGAAAATAGGGAACAAATGGAAAAGAAGATGAATGAAAATTAAGAATATCTAGAAAACAATATGGATAACAAGAGGGAAGAATTAAAAAAGTCCACACCTACCATATTATTACATACCCTAAATGAGAAGCTCAATAAAGGGTATATAAATATGCAAGGAAATTGTAAAATTTTAAATAAAATCAATATTGAGTCCCAAAATCATGATTATTCATCATCTCTAGATCTACATCATCAAAGGTTCAACTCAACACAAAGGAATGACTTAATTCCTAAGATTGATATAAGGAAAGCTTACGGTAAAGATACTATAACATGGATATTCTATATGGAACAATTCTTTGATATAAACCAAGTGACAGCTTTTAAAAGGATGACTCTTGCAACTTTGTATTTATAAACTTATCAAACTGTTTGGTACTAATAGTTTTCTAAATGAAAGAATGAGTTTATTCTCTTGGTCCAGTTATATGGATGAACTGATAGCACATTATGGGGATATTAAGAGAAACAAATTATTTATCCAATTGATAAATTTTCAACAAAATGGTTTGATTCCTAGAGGATAATTTATTAGATCTCTTTATGGACACTTTAAAATAGAAAATTCAACATGGGGTGCATCTCTTCAAACCTAAATCCCTAGATCATTATTTTAGTATGGAAAGGAAAGTGGAAAACAAAAATATGGCTACTAAAAGGGTGGTCACGAATAGCTATAATGAGCACCATGTTCCTACTCCTAGCCTCACTCAACTAAAAAGGTTAACACTTTAGCAAATGGATAATATAACAGTAAATTAATTATGTTTCAATTGTGACAACAAGTATATTAAGGGGCATTAATGCATTGAGAAGAAATTATTCTACATAGACTGTGAAGAGGAACAAGATCAAGAATTGGAACCATCACAAGGTCTAGAGCTATAAGAGACTAATCCAACCATTTCATACATTAGCCAAATCAATACTACACAAACCCTCAAGATAGAATGATATATAAAAAATAAAAAGGTAACATTGTTGATTGATTCTAGTAGTACCCATAACTTCATCAATTACAAATTAGCAAAACTTACCAACTACTTTGTATTTCCACCACCAAGGTTTCAAATAATGATTGCATATCGAGGTACCATAAATTGTTTTCATAAGTGTCATAGTATAATTGTCAATATTGGGAATTATTTACTGGATATGCCCATGATTGTAAAACAAATTGGTGGTGTTGATGTGTATTAGGGATCCATTTGTTACAATCATTGAGAAAAATGTCCCTTAATATTCAATATATTTCATGATATTTTCCTCAAAAATGCAAGGAAATTAATCTTATAGGTATCCAAGGGAAACCCTCTAAAGTGATAAGCTCTAACGGCATGAAAAAATACTCAAAAAGAGACACCATGGTGTAATTACACAATCGTGCTTGCTAGATTTTCAAACATCTATATACTCTACTCCATTGGATATCCAAAAAGTTATCATCATATATTCCAAGGTATTTGGAAAGATGTCTAAGGGTCTTCCACCTACTTGAGATCATTACCATGTTATTCATTCACAACTAGGAAGTGTAGCACTTAACATTAGGCCTTGAAGGTACCATATACACAAAAGAATGAGATCGAGTGTATGATTGACATAATTCAACCTAGACAAAGTTCTTTATATTCCCTAGTGTTGATGGTTACAGAAAAGGATGGTTCATAGTGTTCCATATTATAGCTTCTGACTTTCTGATTGAAGACTAAAAGAAGAAGGGGACCTATCAAGGCCTCTTACCTCTATGGTTGGAGCTTTGACGATGATGGGATCTGCTGCTGGTTGCTTTTGCTTATTAGCTTGTTGTTCTACAGGGACAACAAATTTATGAGCAGCAGCTACTTGTACATTATCCATCAAAGACCTCAGATTATATCTCTGTTGATCTTCAGTTTGCAGAAAAGCTCCTCCGTCCCACTCTTGGTTGATTTGGCCTATGAATAATGACTTCTCAGAGGCAGCTTTGGTTAAAAAAGGGGCACTGCCCTTATCTTCCATACTGTGGATCTCATCCTCTTCTTCAAATTGCTCCTTGTCCATGACTACATTCTGGAAAGGAGTCTTAACCCTTTGTTCCTCGCTAGCCTCTTTGCCCCTCTGAATGATCTACAATTGTTCATTTGCTCTTCTATATGGATTTGGATTTCTAGGAGCAAATGTATTAGAAAGCCTTACTTTCCTAGAACTCTACTCAACCTTTAGCTTGGAGATTCCAGCAGCCAGTGACTCTATCATTTTAGACATTCTGTCCATTTTGGGATTTGAAGATGAAGAAGAAGACGAAGACTCACCTCTCTACCTCCTTCAATCAGCATGTCCTTTTAGTTTCTCTACAGCCATGATATTGGATTCCACCTCCAAGGTTGCATCTTGCATCTTAGCTAGAGAAGCAAATCTCCTTTCTCTTAATAGTAGACAGAAATCAGAGTCAAAGGCATTGGCATAGGTGAGTTTGGTAGAGGTGGGGGTAGGCTTCACTTCGGCTGGTATTTTCTATACATACGATTGAATCTTTTATTGAAATCAGATAATGACTCCCCATTTTCCCTTTTTAGGTTACCAAACTCAGTATGATAATAGAGCAGATCTTTCTTATTCCCCCCAATGCTTTAAAAAAACATCATCTAATGCTTCAATGTCTACTATAGACCTAGGGGTCAGCTCTCTGAACCACTTTCTAGCCTCTCCATCAAGGCTTTGGAAAAATACTCTCATCCACACATCATCTTCACTGATATCTAGGTTATCAACATAGCTGTAAAAGGACTCAAGATGTTCTTCAGCTGTTACTCCCTCTATCCTAGTGAACTTAGGCATGTATTTCTGATATTCTCCTGCAGGCATGGCATCCAAAGGAACAGGCAAGACCAGAGGTCCATATCTAGCAGCTATGATTCTTTCCATTTTGGTGGGTGCTTGTGGTCCTGCCATGACTATGGTGGATTGAAGAATGTTGGCAGTCTGAAAGGTAGGGGGTTGAGAAATGACTGACAGGGTTAAAGGACTATGATGAGCAGGAGGGGAGGTTCTCTTTGGGATGAAATCCAAAGGAATACCTAAAGGATAGGGAGCTTTATGAATCTCTAAAAATTTCTCTTCACTGCTAGTACTAGAGGTTATATTCTCACTATGTATATATTCTGTTACAAGCCTTTCTTGCAGAGATGCATAAGATTGTTTAGGTTTACCTGATCATGATGCTCCCTTTTGTGATGTCTTTCTTTGCTTGATAATATTTTTAGGGTCAGGCACTGGTTTAGCTGGTGATTTATGAGGATTTCTCCGAGTGTGCCTCACAAACTGAGCCAAAACTGTGATGTGGAGTCGCCAAAAGGTTTGTCCTCCAGTAGAGTTGCCAGATAGATTATTACAACCAAAAATGTGTCCAAACTTTTTCTATCATCAAAGTTGGATCTGTGTCGTTCTCCCAAGGAAGCTGAGCTCCAATCTCCTCTCCCCGGCAGCGGCGCCAATTATGTTAGGATTCCAAGAAACTCTCTTAGGTTGTAGCTCGAAGATGCCTAGTAACATTAATTCAACTATTGTTGCAAGGTTTAATGGAAGGAATGATGGTTTGGTTCAAGCCAGATAACCACTTCTACTTTGTTTCACTCCATACATGCATGAACACTCTCAGACTACAAGGCTTTACACCACCAATGCTCACAGTTTAGATATTAGGTGAATATGGAGAATACTAACTGCACCAGTACATACACAAGACCATGTGATGGCCAGATGCAACTAGTACAGAAACTTGCCAATCTAGTCTATTAATGCAAAGAAAGGATGACAGCTCTCCTGCATTAGATAGAAAGAAACCTGAGCAACCTATTGTGATGCATTCAATATTTTAACACAGAGATAAGATGACAGTTATCTAGTGCTAAACATCAAGAGATCAAGAACACAGCATATCAAGTACATGCTTAGAACAGAGGAAAATGGATAGTGAGCAGTTAACAGTTAACAGTAAAAGAAGCTTGTATTTGCTAAAAATGAAAATGAGACGCTACAAGTGACAAAGTGTCTACAGTCTCCAGAAGTTGAACTTTACAACAAATGCCAACCTTGATTACATCTTTCTTTTGGGTATTTATAAGTTTACATTACAATGGCACCTAGCCATTTAGGTATGGAGGGGTCTTAATTGACCACCAACTGCATTTAACTGCCTGATGGAGTCTCTGAATGAGGTTGCTTGCTACACTGTGTAAATATGATCTACGTGATTGTTGTGTTGTCCTTTATGCGGTTGGAATGCTCGCAACAATGAAGTCCATGACTGATAAATTCTGTTACAGAGTTCTGCTATGTCCTTTTCTCCCTTTGGCCATGCTTTTTGTTTAATGTGGTTGTTGGGGATCCGACTGTAACTAGTCTGGCAGAGCTGGTCATCTCCTTCTTTGGGCAACAGAATGGTCAAAGGACATGGGATGCATGGGTAAGTGGACATTTGGGATGAGAGAGAGATGACCGTCAAATCGGGGAGATGAATGGTGGAGATGGCTCGGCGAAGGCTATTGGCCTAGGTGGGAGCGGGGTGCATTAGGGTTGTTGGATCTTCAACTGAAAGATCGGACAGTCATCGGGTGATGGAGTTGCTCGGGTGCTAACGAGTGAGGGGGTTAACTTAGGCAGTAATGGTTTTCATCGCACTCCTTTCGAGCACTGAGTGGTAAATGCCCGAGGTCGAGCGATTCCACTCAATGATTGACACGTAGCAGCGGATGAGAGAGAAAAACCATTGTCATTAGGAGTTATCATTCGATATAGTTGCTCTCGCAATATGTGCGAAGGCCGTCATATCTAGCGGAGATGATCTGATGGCCAAGAGTGGTAGAGTGGGATGCCTTTATCGGGTGCGATGGGAGCCATTGGATTGGTGGGGAGTTTATCAACGGTAGGGACGCGACGTGATGGACTATGAGCGCATGAAGACATATGGTAGGGTTTTATGGGTGCTTTGGGGTTTTGCGCTTGGGGCTAAAGCCAAAAGGGGTTGCTTTGTCGGGTTTAGAAGGTAAATGGGGAGACAAAAGTGGTGGAGAGTGAGCAGGGCAGGAGGAGAAGGTGAAAATGACCCATGTGGGGTCCCTTTGAGGACACCACCAAACAGACCAGGCTTCTCTCTGACATTAGAAAGTTAGCGTTGCATAACAGATCTAACAGTTGCTTCCTTCTGTCAAACGCCTGCTACCTCCATTAAATCCATTAGCAACATTGTTATCTGCATTGTTCAGATTTTCCACAACCTGGGCAAAAAATTGGGCCATTTGTTGTTGCCCTTGTGTTGCTAGTCAGGTTATCAGTTATTTCCCTTATGCCATCTATTGGGTTATCTGTTTTTTCCCTCTTGCTAGCTCCCCAAAGATGTCAAAACCATTAGCTTCGGGTGGTTACTCTTCCATGTTTGCCATGACTAAGTTGTGGGTGCCCTTCTTTTTCCTAACTGTAATGTTTTCCCTATTCTTAAGAAGCATCCAGAGTACATATGCTCACAAGCTGGAAAGATGCACAACTCTGATACCATTGTAATATTCCTCTTTGGAAAATTACCCTTAGGGTTGAAATTTTGGTTAGGGTTTCAAAAAGCACATCACACAATTGTGTTTTATACCAATATCATAGAACCTAAATCTCTAAAACAATTACGATATTGAGTGCACAAACAGTGTAAACAAGAATAGTTGATCTCACCAGCAACACTACAAGTAAAGCTGATTTAACAGGTACATAGTAAACTCCCAAAACCATAATTTTCCAATAACACAATGTAGTTTGAGACTTACAACTACAATTGTCACAACAACAAACCTTGTTGCTCTTATACTACTATTTTGACCTTGATTTATCCCTTAAATCCTTGTTGTCAACCAACCACAACTTCAAATTCTTGGGTGGAAACCATTGGTCACATGTTTCCTTGAATTTGACCTAATAACAGCATTTTGTAGTTTAATATCCAACTTGCCCTTATATATAACTAGCCATTGTCCTTCCTCCAATCTTTGTTCCTTCAAAAATAGGTTCCAAACCTTGTTTGCCTCAAGGAAATGGCCCACTACCCCAAAGGAATTGACCTCAGCCTCTCTACCACGAATAGGTTGGTTCGCTATCCTAGAGGGCTTGACCCAACCACAAAGAAGACAATATGTTGCCACAGAATGGATGAACCCAATCCTCACTGCCTCAGAATCCCTCGCTGCCATAGAAATCAACTCGTTGTCTCCAGGAGGGCCTTCATTGCCCTAGAAAATCAATCCATAGTCTCAAGAAAGCTCCATTGTCTAGGAGAGTAATTCATTGCCACAAGCAGTTAAGTCCAGTTCATTTTGTTGCCTCAGAAAGTTATGCTAAGGAGAGTTTGGTCCTATAGTAAGAGAGAGAGGAGGATTGGCTAGGGTGGAATCTTTCACCACTGAAACCAAGCAAAAAAAGAAATCTTAAAACCATCCAAGAGTCATAGCCCAAAATCAGAAAGATAACAAAAGCATGATGCTCACAATTAATCTCCTCTCTCCATTTTATAGATTTCCTTTGGGCTTTTTTCCTCCTAATTTTAATTTTGAGTGACTAACAAGTTTCCCTCCATTTGCCCCAAATAAACTATCATTATCTAATGTTACCTAAGTAACATCATATAATGGTTTCCCCCTTTATAAATGACTATAGCCTATGGGGTTAAATAGGCTACTATGTTCTCCCTTGGGCAATTTAATTTGAAGAGGACATTAGACTGCGAGTATCTTTCCTCCAATCATTAGACCTTACATCACCATTAAGCCTTTCTTTGTCAAATATCCTTTGGTGATCTTTATAAGGAAGTTTCCCTTGTGAGATTCAATTCACTACTAAATAGTTGGAGAGAAGCCACTAAGGTGACAGTGGTGGTTGATCTCTTGTTTCCATAAGACCTAGATTTCCTAGTGGGGCTTTGCACTATGCCTGCTAGATTTTGCAATAATGATATTGTTACCACTCAAACCAGCAGGGGACCTAAAGGGGATCCTACGAGGGAAACTCTGGAGGCTTAGCCCACTGTCACCAAAACTAAGTCTCCCTACTCTTTACGGACTTTCAAGAGGAGTCTCAGTAGTGTATGGATTCACTTGTCAAGTGTATGTCAATGGATAGGTGAGAACTGACCCCGAAAACCCTTTCCCAAGGGTGGAGTGAAGAATGGAGCTTGCTTTCTCTTTAAGCAAGAGACTTGTTCCACCAAGGATAAGGGGCGAGGGTTGGAGGGTTGAGGGAGAAAGGATAGGCTTATGAACAAGTTTATAATCCCTATAATCCTTGGGAAAATTGGATTCCCAAATGGTCCTTGACAAATAGTCTTATTGAGAAGTGGGACCACAAGGGGCCGAGTGGACCCAACCTAGGTTTGGAGATGGAATGTAGCAACCAATGATGTTCCTATCCTAGACAAGGTGAAGGGAAAGGACCAAACAAGAATAATTTGTTCAAAAGGTTGAATTTATCCTATTGAGGTCTAGCCTTAGGGATGCCTAGGCACAATTCAATCCTAGAGCTAGGGCTTGAGATTCCTAGAGATTCCACCATTAAAACTACCTCAAATTTGGAGGAGAGGGAGGGGACCCACTAATGCAGTAGCCTATAGGAGATCGAATTTTTTCCTTGGGTCAATTCTTGGGAAATTGATTCCCTAAGTGACCTAATGGGGCTAGACTTGGGGAAAAAGGGGAAAACGGTTAAAATAGGGTTGAAATGATCACCCTTTTTCAGGGATCAATGCCTAGTTAACTTGGGGATATGGAGTCAAGGATAATGATGAGTAAGAACTTGGTTTCTTGATCAAGGAGGCCCAGAAAGTCAACTTTGTCCAATGTTGAGAGAGAAAAGAAAATTTACCTTCAACCATTTATACTTCAAAGAAAATGATGCAAGCTTCTCGAGATAAATAAATCTCTAGGACATTCCATTCATATAACATTGGCCCATACATTAAATTAGCTAAAACATGCTCAATTCCACAGTTCGACAATGTAGCAACTAGCCATAACTTTAGCAGTATGCAACAACAAGAATAATAGCATCAAAATTTACTTAAAATGTTATACAGTATATCTAAACAATATTTTGTTTGCTCAATAAAGCTCCAAGACAAGAGAAATAGCCCAAATCCATACATCGAAATTCATCCATCTCCAAAAATATTGACCAAGGAAAAAGTGCAAAAATTCTCTATGATTAGAGAAATCCCAAGTCAAGTGATGATACAAATGAGTGTATATAACATCAATATATAACCTCGTAAGGAGTTCAAATTAGTATATGGGCCTACATTAGCCCCTAATGATAAAATAATGTGCAAAATTGCAAATAAAACCCCTATTGATGACAAGCCCACCAAACTAGCTCATTAGTGTAAAAACAAGCCTCACAAGGGGCCAAATAATCACATGTGCATGTCGTAGGACCCTCTAAAGGCTCAATAATATCTTGAAGTGCCATATTTAGGAATAAATTCCTCATAATATGATGGACAAAGGGGTGGCCCCTTGTTCTCCAAGTAGAAGACTTGTGGTGCTCCCATTGGGTATGAGGGCACAGAGATTACCCCATGGGTCTCCATACGAATCAAAGATCCTCGACAAGGGTCCAAGGGGTGGAATGAATGTTTCCATGACATCATACAAATCCTGGGACACCTGTCAAGAGTGTGGGGTGATGAGCCCCAATTTTGGTACAATTTGGGCTCATTTTTGCCTATTTGACTTGCTCAAACCATTCATTTTTATTTGCTTATGCATGCATTTCTTAGTTTATTCATGTTGTTTGTAGGAAGAAGGCTAGACACTTTATCTACGTGACTAATGCATTATGATTCCAGGTTTTGGCATTAAAAAGGGAGCAAGAGACAACGAAAAAGGGGATAAGGAGATAATGAGGTGGCACTGCTGATTTTGTGGAGAGATGTCCACGGTCTTGGGACATTCCTCGTGATTCCCACCAAGAACTCCGAGCCTATGGATCATCGTTTTTGTATAATTTTTGGCATTAAAAAGGGAGCAAGAGACAACGAAAAAGGGGATAAGGAGATAATGAGGTGGCACTGCTGATTTTATGGAGAGATGTCCACGGTCTTGGGACATTCCTCGTGATTCCCACCAAGAACTCCGAGCTCCAATCCATCTCCCCTCCGAGCTTAAGAAGCAGCCAGCTGTCCTACAGGAACAGTAGTCATAAACTGTTCTACAGGAACAGTAGTTATCACTGCCCTTCAGGATCCGCAGTTAGACTCTAGTTGGACAGCCGAGCTCCCAAAATCAAGGGCACTTGGTGGATCATCGTTTTTGTATAAGTATGAAGGCCTTAGCCTTAGATAGGTTGTTGAAACTCTCGTATTGCTATTGTAATTTTGGAGCACAGTTCAGTTTTCATTCCTTTTTGTAAGCCAATTTGGCGTGACATCAGATTATGAATAAAGAAGGCAGTTTGTGATCTAGTTCTGAGTTTCTTAAGGAGACTATAGCTCTCATATTAGGGCCCAACCTGAGAGCCATAGATCCCCTCTGCTGTAGTGTTGTTTCCATTTCATTTCCAGCACTTTAAGTTTTCGTTTGCACATGCAATTCAAATTACAGTTTGGTGATTTGGTTTTCTTATGAGTAGGATAGATTTTGCTTATGGTACAGTTGTTTCCACGTGCTTAGTGTAGCAGAGGATATATACTATCAATTGGAGCTCCAGCAAAACGGTTGTTAAAGCTCACTGCCATCTCTCTTGAAGATTGGGGTGCAGTCCATAACTAACCACCAAAAACACGCATTACCTTACTTGATGATTGCTACAATACAGTCACGGTCTTGATTAGATGCTTCCTTGTCAGTCACACCTGCACACATACTTTCATCAAAGCCTCATACATATTTCTCTTCGCGTTTTGGATTGTTGTTCATTGAATTCATGGCATAAGTAATTTAGGTTGATGCATTTTCGGTTTGGTGACAGTCATAATCATTTGTTTCATTTACACTCCTCTTTCGCGTGCCATTACCATCTCCTCCATCTTGATCACGCATGACACATATCTCCTCGACCTTCACTTCGTTCTGTCCTCTCCCAAAGTCTTCCACTCCTCACGTAACTTCATTTCCTAACCTTTCATTGACATAACCTTCTACCTTCAACATACTCCCTACACCCATTTCCCATCTCATTCCTCCACTTCTGAGCCATCACCAGCCTTATCCCTACCTCACATATCTCTTCCTACCATTCCATCACTCCTCCATCACTTCAAACATTCACGGTAGGTCATCCTGTAGC
>APFE030941941.1:0-36669 GCA_000404065.3 Pinus taeda
CTTTCACCACCAGAATCGATCTCGCAGATCTCCCACTGAACAGGGTCTACCACAGGCCCGAGTGAAACCCCTTAGCAACAAAGCGTCCCCTTGAAGCCAAAACAGCTTTGATACCAAATGTAGGTTTTAACCCCGTACAGAAATTACCTACATACGAATTCTAAATCACAGAAAAAATAAACAATGCCAGAGCATAACACATAAAACACATATACACAGAGATTTCCCACTGGATCCCAAAACTGGGACTACCAGCTTGATTTTTCATTTTGTTCCTTTCAATGTTATAATACATATTTATACATGCCGAAGCATCCAATACCATGGACCAAAAAACCATCGCGTCCAAAACCATGGACCGAAAACCATAGGTAGGTTCGCCCAACCTAATATAAGGTCCAAAAAAAAAAATTCCCGGGGCGCTTCCCCGAACCCCGTAGAGGGGGGCTACCCGCCCCCCTCAAACCCCCCGGACAAGGGTGGCTGCCGCCCCCCCTTTGACCCCCCCGCTGTGCAATCGACGCAACGAAGGGGGCGCTCTGCCCCCCCTCTAACCCCCTGGTTCACTACGTAGGTTAGTCGTAGAAAGAATATAACACAACCCAACACATAATGTTTCCCCCATCAACGACATGAGATAAGGAACAAGCAGTAGATGGCAAAACAGAGGATCAAAGGAGGAAGCAAACTACAGAAGGATTATACTCTTGAACACATCGGCGACACGACTTCGGAGGGTGGCAGCATTCGGGTACCAAGGGATTAGAGGCTTGATGGAGACAACATGGATCAGATGGGACGAGGCTAAATGGCAACCCAAAACCATGGAAGGCCAAATGACGATGTATGGATATCCCAACCCGACAAGAAGCAAAATTGTCGATGTTCAAGAGTGACTAGCTGCCAGAGACAATCAATGATGATTTCCAAATTTTCCCCCACCATTGCTGGTGAGTACCCCAATTATTTTTGAAAACAAGCTTGAAGGGGATAGCATGTGCTTGTAATATAAGTTCGACCTTCAGTCGAATCCAACCTAGTAATACTTTAACGAGCCTAGGGAGGAGAAGCTTGAGTCTCGTCATGGTGACGAGTCCAATGTCGTCAGGGTTTAACGAGTCTAACATAGGTAAAACTCGGAGTCTTTTTCATGTTTAGAGAGTTTGAAAAAGACACGGAAAAGAAAACTCCAAGGGGGTCCTTTTCGTAGATTTGTGTCTCTCAAGCCCGAAAAAAAGTATAAAATGATACTCGAAAGAACCGCTTGACCATTACGATCAAGGAGTACTTTTCGTAATAAGTGGCCTTGATCTGAAAAAGTAGAAAAGTGATCGAAGACACGTCGTTTCGTAACCAATATCGGACCGGAAACAACAAAAGCCCGACAATCTTTCCGTGTTTACACGGTCGGAAAAGAGCTCAAAGTAGACCGCCTCTTATTTCATTTAACGAGTCAAAAAGGAATAACTCGGCAATCTTTTTGTATTTTAAGTCGAAAAAGAGCTGAAAGCAGACCTCCATTTTTATTCTCTTTAACGAGTCAAAAAGGGAAAAATACTCGGCAATCTTTTCATTTTTTACGAGTCAGAAAAGAGCTTAAAGGAGACTCATCCTGGAGGAACAAGTGGTATAAAGGGTGGCAACTGGTTCTGGCAATGGTGGAACTGCTCAAAACATGTAATGGTCAAGAGGCTGGTTAATAAAACCACACATCGTTGCAGTTCCGCAGGAAAGGAAAAGCAACCAAGTGAAAGCATATGATCGGCCAAAGAAATGGTGGCAATGGAATGAAACAACTAAGGCTCATCTAGTAGAATTTAGCGAATAGACGGCAATCACGAGATGTGAATTAGGTATGGGTTCATTTTTACACAAGCTTGAACCATGGAGAACTCTGCTTGGACTCGGTTTCATGTTTACACAAGCTTGAAACGAAAAACTATGCTTGTTATGAGTTTGCATGCCCCCAGCATAATGACGCAATCGAGGTACATTCCCCCCAAGCTTCATTGCATTCAATGAGGTGGATGGAATGAAGGTTCACTTTCGAGATCTTGGGAAGACTCAACTTGGATTTTACGAGATCTTAATCAAAGACTTGATTTGGAAAGGGAGTTGTTTCATTTTTAAATAGGTTGACATAGAAAAAGAACTATCCTCATAACTCTTGTTTCATTTTTTAATGAGCTTGACACAAGATCAGGGACTATGCTCGGGACCCCTTGTTTCATTTTTTAACGAGGTTGACACAGGAACAAACCATCCTCGTACACCTTGTTTCGTTTTTTAACGAGGTCGACACAAGATCAGAACTATCCTCGGTCGTCTGTTTATGGGCCAGATGAGAACATGGCTCCCAAGAGGTCTTCGCGGGATGGAAGAAACACACTCTGGGAGGAACATATGTCATGAGGCACTAATGACAGATCGGGTTCCAATGCCCCCAGTACATGATGTACGAGATCATCTGCATGATCATCAGCATAGGCGGAGATGGAACAGGTAGCCACATAATTGACCTGTGGCAAAGAAGGTACTGCTTGCGAGCAAGAACCGAGAGGGGATGACAGCTGCGCAGGAGGCACCGGGGGACTAAAGAACGATAATTGATCTATGGTCACCACTCTTCCATCGTGTGGAAAGAAAACCACTCGAAAAAGTGGAGAGACGAGGGCCCCCATGGCATAAACATAGTCACGGCCAAGGAGAAGACTGAAATCTAAAGCACCTTCGACAACCATGACGTCTATATAGACGGTTTTGCCCCCCAAAGTAACAGAAAACTTCGGGAGGATCCCTAAAGGTTGACTGGTTCCTCCATCAAATGCCAATGGATTTTGCATGACCGGCATAAGCTGTGGGGAGCCCAAAGCTTGCCAAGTAGTGGAAGGCATAAGACTGACAGACGCACCCTCATCCAAGATAGTGCCAGGTACTGCCTTATCATAGGCATGTACTATAATCTGGAAAGGCACATAGGATGGAAGGCGAAAAGAAATCAAGTGACTCCAGTTGAAGGAAACGACCGAACTACTTGGTGGGGGTATCATATGATTGCCCCCATGCTCTACAGGAACCAAAGAAGGACTCTCTTGATCAGCAGGGATAGGAGGGTCGTTCTCGGACTCAGGAGAATCTGACGAGACGAGAAGAACATGAGCAGTAGAATCATGATGCTCTTCCGGAACAGAGTGATCAACAGGTGGTGAACCCAAGTCGACACCCTCTCCGACCAATGGTTGGTTTGGAGCAGGCTTAGCACAGCCAAGTTCGGAAAGAGGAGGATGGACAAGAGAAGAATCTAAGTCAATTTCTTGGTCGACGGGGAGAGGGTCCTAAGAGAGCCTCTGATAACCAACGGGAAGTTGGGTTGAAGAAGCTGTAAGACTTTCCAAAATGGCAGAAGCTTTATCCATTAGCAGACAAAGGTGAACGGGATGGTTGCCTTCACATAGCCTACAGGGGAATCGAATCTTCCCTTTCTTCTTACCGTTGCCAGTTGATAGGGTAGCATCGCCATGAGCTTTAGAGGATGATGAGGGACGAGCCGGATTGTGGGACCATAATTCTAAGATCCTAGGAATGTCAGGACAATCACGAAGAAGCTGGTCACCATTGCACAATTTACAAGGAAACTTAACCTTCTGCGGAGGAGCAGAAGGTGTTCTGACCTGAGATGTGCTTCGAGCAGTAGCTGCATAGGTGGCCTCACGTTTATCGGACTTCTTCTTCTTCTTCTTCATCTTCTTCTTCTTCTTCTTAGTCTCCTGGGTACTAGATGTGAAACTTTCACCATGAGAAGGAGGAGAGGAGGAGGAAGAAATAGGGGAAGAAGGCATAGGCTCAACCTTGGAATCATCGTGCCATGGTTCAGACGCAGAAGATGGTGGAACAGGAGTCATGACACTCGGGCCCACCGAGGTTGAAAACAACCATACGGGCAAACCGATGGTTAACCCAGGCAAAGACAATGTTGCCATATACGGAGCACCGGCATTTCCAAATGGGGGAAACGGACTAGGATTTCCATCTGGGGGAAGACCTTGACCGGTGGACTCGGGGACTGTTGCCATCGAGAACGAGCCTGAAAAACGCTCTTATCACAACCAAGAACTCGAACTGTTACCAGGAATATTTCGTGGGCAGTGAATCTTATGACGCAGGAATAAAACTTGACCTTTTCATGTTTCAAGAGTCGAGAAAAGGACGAAAAGGTGACTCTATCTCTTTCGAGGTTTAATGAGCTTGAAAGGACAAGTGCTTAGATGGACCTTTTCTTTTAAGGAGTCCAAAAAGGAACGAAAGTGACTACTCTGGAGAACTACGCAAAAGGTTTACCAGACAACTCATAAAACTGCATATACACCTTGGCAGTCATATGAAAACCAAGGACTTTCCGTATGACAGTCAATCTTCCCGAATATTGTGTTCGGTGCGTTACGGTTTGCAAGGCGGCAGACACCGCTTCCTATGGATATAAGATGATAACCTAGTGGGGTCGCCCAACATATACTCGATGGTACATGGGAGCACAATTCCGTACTCTTCCGCTATTGAGTCACAGAAGGAGGAATCACCCAACCTTGAGCGAGAACAATAGTGACTAGGTTTAACGACGCCGGAGCACGTCTCTAGCCTAGACCTCTAAATAATGAGTGTTATGTTCCAATGAGTTGTTAAATCTATTCAGTTCATTTTAAAGTTAATCTTGACTTATGTTTCGGTTTTCAGGCCTTACCGTATGTATACAACAAAAACGTAGGATGCAGCTAAAATGTATGGAATATCCTTTTACTTCAATGAACACCTACCTACGGGAAGGTAGAGAGATCATTCCCAAACCAAGAAAACCAAGATGAGCAAATGCAATCACACAATGCATACAGACATCAATTCCTACAGTGCATGGGTACTACTAATGAGAGATTTTATCATTCGCTTTCCAATATGCAACCTTGAAATGCAAATTCACTTTCACGTTCGCACCCTAAATGAATGCAGTCCTTTGATTTTTGATGTTTTAAATTCAAAGAAGCAAACAAGCAAGTGTGAAAGAACAGGTTGATCCAAACAATCGTGATCAATGTTCGATAGTGAAAAGAGATCAAATCAATACCAAAGATTGGTTCAACAATTGTCACTAAAAATCAACCGAAAACAAAGAATGAGGAAGGCTCAATCAAACCAACAAGAAAGTTGCAAACAAATATTGAGCAAACCAGCAACCAAGACAATTGATTCAAGAAACTTGAAATAATGAACTAAGTCACATAGCCAAAATGCAAGATTCATTCAACAAAGTCAAAGAAAGAGTGCCTTGACCATAAACAGTGAAAAAAAAATGACTGAGCAAGCGAAAAAAGCAAGGGATCAAGAAGATTGGCAAACTCAGGAGGCAGAATTGAGAAAATCAATTCTAGAGGTATCGTCGCGAGGACAACACTAGCAACTAGCGCTGATAAGCAGCTAGCTGTAGCAACAGGGCGACGTCGTCGTGGAAGTACACGTCTTTCCCATGATGGACCGATTTCACAGGCCGTCGCGACTGTGTGACGTTATTCAGTGACGCACAGGATTTTACAAAAGCGTGAGTGTGACATCAGCGCGACTATTAAACTATGTTCCGCGATGATGTAAAAAACAATGGCAAACAAGCCAAAAACTCCCAAACAAAAACCAGCCAATCTAAAAGATAATAGAGGGACCTCCCAGACCAATCCCCAAAAACAAAGAGAGACCAAATCAAAATCAAAACAAGAGCAAAGAGAAGAACATAGGACAGACTCCCCAGTGGAGTCGCCAATTTGTGATGCAGGAAAGTGTTCCCTCTGCGGACAGAGGCAACCCCTCTAGCCCTAGAGTGGGTCTAGTCACAAACAAGGACTAATCAACAATAGCTTTCCTTAAACAGTCATAGTTGGAGGCCTACCTCAACCGGTGGTCGCTGGAGTTCTGTTGCACTGCTCCAGCTTTCGCTTCCTTCTCCTCAATGAGTGATCAACCTGAAACAATGCAAAGGAAATACAACAAAGCACGTAACCGGAAAACAACAATGATCTATTTACTCACAAAGTCAAGAAGTCATGAGCTATCGAGTAAATTACATACAAGACATAGGAAAACATCATTGATTGCATTAATAATGAAATAAGAGCAAGCTCACAACCAAAGTCTTGACGTCGCAAGCCTTCTCAGAGGAATCTAGCCAGCATGTTCTTCAAGCATTCACCCTTTGAAGATGGATCTCCCAACATACAAAGTCTCTCTCTCTCACTCATAATTTTTATATAATAGTCAAGAGCACTTCACAACCTTCCACAAGCTATCAACATTCTCACACTTGTCACACCCACACCAACTATCTATCAAACTCAAAAGCACTAACAACACTACTCAATCCAAGAATTTACCAACTAGCTGATCATAGCAAAGGTGAGTGTTTAAATAGGAGAAGGAGTCTCCATCAAAGGTGGAAGAGAGAGCTTATCCCCAAGGAAGGTAGCACAATTGACGGAACTGAGATACTAGGGAAGGAAGGGCGACACAAACTATGCCAACAACTAGGTCTGGAGTCATCCAGAAAGTTGACTGTTGGAACAAATTCGCCTAATCTGGATCATCGTGGGTGTATAGTAGATCCTTAGCGCTGACATCGCTAGTAAGTAATGTAGCCAGTCAGACCGTCGCTAAAGATATCAAATAGCCTCACGACGGGGCATGAAATCTAACCGTGGCGATAAACAGATGTACTTCCGGATTGGAAGCGCGGCTAGACTATTTATAAGCGTTGTTTAGCGCGTATATTAAGTCCATAGTCGCGATGAGGCAGATAACTTAGGAAAAGTGGGTCAATTGGCAGCATAAGAGAGCATTTGTTCAGTATGAGCATGTTTGACTTGGACACATGACACAGTAGAAGGACTGGGAGTGAAGACAGTGACAAATTACTGTGTAACACCATGGATATTACTTGCTCGATGGATCGAAGTTCCTATGAGTTCTTTGATGTGTAGTCTCCTCACGTGTCTTCTTGTGCTATGAATCTTGTTTTTGCAACACATGGATGGTATATGATATACTAACTATGTGCTTGTATTGATGAACTGCTTCATTAATATTGGCATGATCTTATCGTTGACCACGCATTCACTTATGTGTATTGATGCTTAGCTACTAAGAACTACTTTATAGTTTTTAAGCATTTTCCTTATATAGGCATGATCTTATTTGAACTTTTGCTAACAATTACTTTATGTGAGGTTCATGTTGTTAAGTTCTAATGTTGTGAAGTTGAATTCTATACGTTCAACTAAGTCGATATCCCACCTCTATCTGAAGCGAACTCAAACCACCTGTAGGGAAACCGACCTACATACCGGACAGGATCCCTAAAGAAAATGATGCATAATCTAGTTGGGATTTGACATTGGGGAGATCCCCTTGTTGTTGTCAGAGAATTCCAGCTCATGAATAGATTTGGCTCTAGAAGGAGGTCCTGATGGCAAGTACCAATACACGCCCTCACACAAAAAATTCCCATCAAGCTAGTAATGAACCCCATCCTACTACCCTTGAAACTCCTTATCATCCCTGTTTTGGCCCACCTTTTGGGAAGCTCCAGCTTGGGGATTCCCAACCTCCTCCACTTGAAGATGCCCAGGGAGAAGAGGAACCTCCTCTCTTTGAAGTTATGTATGACTAGTTGAGGGTCTTGCGCCCTATTACTTGTCAGTTCACCAGGGGTTTGAAGTGCATTCTCGTAACTAGCTCCTTGCCTAACCCACACACCTCTAGGCCTCTTCACATGTGTCAAGGTGTCCTGGTTAATTATGTACCGCATTTAATTGGGATGATTTTGGATTATTATGTGGACATTGTTGAAAGGCTCTCAATTGAGGGTTTGGAAAGTCCCCCAACATCTGAAAGAGAGGGCCCTAAGAGCATAGTCATAGGGGGAAACAATCAATCACAGCGAGAGGAAATACAGGGAAATAATCAACCGCCCTCGGAATATACCCCTATCAACAACCAACCTTTGAGAGGGAACGCTGATGTACCCCAAGGACAGGGGAATGAAGACAATATCAGAGGTCGCATTAATTTTTACAACAACAAACGGATTTTTAGGTTCCTTAGGAACCTCAAAAATTTCAGAAATATAAGAGACTTTTGAGGCTTAGGGCATTTGAGAGTTCCCCGAGGTAATGGCCAACAACCTCCCCACACCAGTGGGGGGTTAGGCATGGAAGGTGATTATGAGAGAAATTTCAATCGCCCCATTTTTCCTCCCCCGCTGAGAGGCAATCAGCGACAACCCTTGGCTTGGATGGCTTAGTCCCCTCTGGGTATATGAGGCCCCCTCCATGACATGCCTCACCACCCAGAAAATCACCTCCCTAATTTCAACCCCGAAAAGGGAACCTCAGGTTACGATCATATCAACAATTTTTACCTAGCCTTACAAATGGTTAGAGTGCAACATGACGACGTGGCTTGTCGTCTCTTCCCTCACACTTTTGAGAATAAAGCTACAACTTGGTATCACTCAATGTCTATGGCATCGATTCAAATTTGGGAGGAATTCCATAAGACATTCCTCGAGAAGTTTTTGGAAGAAAAGACACCTTCCATGCTTCTGACTAAGCTAAGCACATTGAAGTGTCATAAGAAGGAAAAGGTGAAGGATTTCAGCTATCGATTCACCACCATATTGAATAAATTTCCGACAGACATGGGTCTAGATGATTCTATTACTATCAACTATTACACTAGGGCCCTCTTACGAAATATCGCGATATTTGTCAAACATGATACTAAATCCACCTCAGTGGAGAATTTCATGATAGCTCTTGCAGTAGAGAATTATTTGCTATCCATAGGAACCCTTGATCACGATTCCTGAGAGGAAACTAAGTCGTCGAGCAAGAAAACTAAAACCTCGACTAGCAAGTCTACTGACAAAGACAAGGATTCCTTTAATTTCGAGGGGTTAGCCAAATCCTTGAAACAATTGACGAATGAGGTTTTTAAGTTGAAAAGAAACACTAATGAGTCCTCCTCGGGAAACAAATCAGCCAAACCTTTCTTCCGAAAGACCAGTAATCCACCCACAAAGTCATCTCAAGGTTCCAATACAAATTTCAATGTGGAAGAGCTAAGAAAATATAACTTTTTCACTTTCCACCAAGCCTCTCATTCCGAGAAGACCTGCCTACAATGGCTCCACAACATGACTGTTGTGGTGACCCAACTCTTAGAAGATCAAGCCATAAGGGAAGGTGAGGAAGAGTTAAATGACCTAGAAGAGGAAGCCACCCCTCCCGATGAGGATTCTACTTTTGTTGTTCTAACATTAGAAGTCATCTATGGGGGAGAGGTATAATCCCTTCACGAAGCTAATGTAGGGGACCCTCCTCCCACTAAACCTTCAAAGATTTACAACCTCAGAAGCAAAGGGAAAACATCGGACTCTACCCTAGAAGAAAAGAAAAGGGCTTTCTTGAGGATAATCCTTCCCCCTAATAGCCCAAACCAACCATCCACCCCCTCTCTTAAGGTTTCATCTGGCCAAATCCTAAAGGATGCCTCAGCGAGTGGTAAAGAAAACACATCCACGTCCGGAATCTCAACCAAAACCACCCCGTCCCTGCAAGTATTCCTAGAAGGTACCACACCTGCAAACTTAGGATATAATATCATTAAAGATATGAAGAAGGCGCGAGCCAACATTTCACTCTACGAGCTTCCCAAGCTAGCTAGCCAACGCGAGCTAATTGTCAAAACCTTCGCCACCTCATCACCAATAAGCAAGTTTACCTCCTCGGTCAAAACTAACTATTCTAGTTGATCTCGAGTCGTGGTCGACCTCTCAAAAACCACACCACAAAAATCTGCAAACCATTATTTCCAAGATATTGTTAATGCCGCAAATGCAAACTCGAGAGGATCAGCTCCCCCGTTCCTCTTAACCTTAAAAGTCTTCAACTACAATGTGTATAATTGCCTTGTCAACTCTGATGCATTGACCAATGTCATGCCCTGGTCAGTCTACAAAAAATTAAACATTAAACCCAAGAAGACAGATGCCAAGATCATTCAACTAGATAGGTCTCAAGTCCCCGTTGTTGGTGAACTGAAAAACGTGTTGATTAGGATGTCTTCTGACTCTAGAATACACCAGTGCATCGACATCATTGTAGTTGACATCCCAGAAGGATACGGATTATTGCTAAGCAGGGACTGGTCGAGTATGCTCCAGGGGTATCTCGCCACAGATTAGTCCCACTTGTGGCTGCCCTGCAAAGGAAAGAAAAATCAGATTAGACTTAACAGTGAACCTTTCATGAAATATACTATCACATATCTTGAAGGCTCCAATGAGCTTATTAGTTTTTCTTAGGAAGAACTGGGAGTGTGTTTGAAGCAATGATGGGTTTCTACCAAGCTGATCCATCACCTATCCCACCTAACACCCAGCTAGAACTACTGTCACACCCCCTAGTTGATGCAAAATAAAATCGATGCTTTAGATGAAAATACTCCAGATGCACGCATGCTTAGCAATGAAATCTGGACACTCTATTAAGATGGGTGTTACACAGTAATTTGTCACCGTCCTTGTTACCCCTTCTACCACACATTGGAGGACTTATTCTGGGACCTGTGAGAAGTGACATAGCCTGAAAACACTTGCATTGTATCCCCTTGAGTATGTACTTCATATGCCCTGAAGACACCTTCTGCAAAATACCCATAAAAGTAGCCCTTTTTCCATTGGCGTTGTTCCACAGTGTATCACTCGTGCCAATGGGGGAAATCCTCCAAAGAGGGCGTGCCAGTTGGCGCTCTGTCTCAGATTCGCACTCACGCCAGCCCAATTGGGTAAAGTTTTTAACAAACCAACTTGCAAAGGTTCTTCCTAACCTATTCACGAACTGATTCCAGCTTGAGTTAGTTCATTTGGGCTTCGAATCTCCATAGAAGGGAAGTAGTTCTCCACCTCTCATGGAAGCTTCTTAATGATAAGACCAATCCCATGAATCTTGTGGATGATCCTAAATCCTTCTCCTCTCTCTATATAAGCTTGTCCTTTTGCCTTTGACAAGCGAGTTAGTAATTCTACTCTCCAAGCTCCAAATTCTAAGTCCCAAAGTCTGAGAATTGCTAAGCTCATGCTACAAGAGGCCTTCTTCATCCCCATAAGGCTACAATCTTTAATGAGGAGATCCTTGTCCAAGTAACCAAGGAGAGAGAGGCTTGTTCCCCATTCCCACAAGCTTTGCAAGGCATGTGTTGCTGATCACCCAGCCAAAGGAGGATTTGACGTCAGAACTATGGTTGTATTCTTCTTTGTTTATCAATAATAATAGATGACTATCATTATGGTTCCACTCTTATTGTCTTTATAATGATGTTTGAGTTATATCCTTTCTGATTGATATATAGTTGATATATAGTTGCATCCTTTCAGCCCCAGACTCAAACTGGTCTTCAGATGCAAGGTGGGTTTCAATCCCAACCTTCTTACCAAGCGCAGCCTGGTCCTCAGGCTCAGTATGGAGCCTAGCAACCGTATGGATACCAGCAACCCCAGGGGCAAGCTCAGTTTGCCCCGTACCAAAATTATCAACAAATGCAAGTCGCTCCTTATCAAAATTACCAGCAACAGTATGTTGCTCCTGCAGATCAGGTTGGTAATCAATGGGGTGCTGGGGGGCAGATCCAAAGTCAACCGTCCAGTTATGGCTATAACCCCTATGGACAGAACCCCTACGAATAGAACCCTTATGGGCCTGGTCCATCCGGACAAAGTCAATGGGGGCAACCAGCAACTGGTTGGAACTCTAGTCCTATCTCGTATCCATAGCCACAGATGTCCTTCAATCCTCAACTACCATTTTTAGCAACGTTGGAACTGCCAGATGTATCTAAATTGACTAATGATCCTATCCTTCATAGTCCATTTTGGCCACCAGTTCCAACCAAGATACCCGGCGATTGTCCCAAATTTGATGGCAAAGCTGGAGAGGATCCTCAAGCCCATGTTATGACTTACCACCTTTGGGGTTTGTCAAATTCATGGCTTGACGATTCAATCCGGCTCTGCCTGTTCCAAAGGACTCTCACCGGCTCGGCTGCTAAGTGGTACATTGAGTTGACTCGTGCGTCCTTTCAAGATTTCAACTCGTTGGCAATGGAATTCCTAACTGGTTTTCAGTTACCCATTCGGTATGAGACGGGAATGCATCTCCTTACGTCTCTCGAACAGGTCACGGCCACGCACATATCCGATCATATACATGAATGGAGATGGCGTCGTCGGTTGATCAAGTTCTGGATTCCTGATCAACTCCTAACCGATTGGTTCACGACCTCCTTTGTCCCTAAAATCGCACCTTTGGAGTCACCTTTTTGCTCTTTTCTGACTCTCTAAATGTGAAAAGAATGCCGAGTTGGTCCTCTCGACTCGTTAAATGTAAATGAGAGGCGGTCGTCTTTAAACCCTTTTCCAACCGTGTAAAGACGAAAAGATCGTCGGACCCTTGTCATTTCAGGTTCGTTAACGGTTACGAAGCGATGTGGTTTCGATTGCTTTTTTACTTTTTCAGATCGAAATCACTACTTATGAAAAGTACTCCTCGGTCGTAATGATCGGGCGGTTCTTTCGAGCATTGTTTTATACTTTTTTGGGCTCGAGAGACACAACTTTACGAAAAAGGACACCCCTGGAGTTTCCTTTTCCGCTGTCTTTTCAAACTCTCTAAACATGAAAAGGCTTCAAGTTATTCCTTTGTCAGACTCGTTAAAGCTTAATGACATCAGATTCTGTCGAAATGATGCCTCCCAAGCATATGTTATTCCCGTCAAGCTTGTCATCAAAAAATAACTGGGGTACTCGCCAGAAATGGTGGGGAAAAAGGAACCACAATTATTTTCATGTCGGCAGTATGTCGCTCTTGAACATGGCACTTGTCTGCCTTCGTGTTTGGGTGGGGACATCTCATCCTGTTTTTACACCTGCCTCTGTGGGTTTGGGTTATCCTGTTTGAACTCTCATCTGCTCATTGCCCTGTCACCATGACCCCTGATCATTTGATGTCAAATACTGCCACGTCCACTGTCGTGCCGCCCATATGTTCAAGAGAAGTTGACCTCTGCAGACTACTCAACCTCCCTCTGATACCTCACACAAAACATCTTATCCTTCTCTGTCTCGTGTCGATGATGTGGGAAACACTATGGCCCACCGTCGATCAAGGTCGCTTCCTGTCGACTTCAGCTCATTATCCAGGAAGTTGACTTAGAGACCCCCTTTAGGTGCCTTGGAGCCTGCATGCCTCAATGGCAAGTTCTTCATGTTCGACGCGAGGTTTTCATCATTGTCCTCCGATCGAATGATTGTACGGGTGTTCGACGCCGGCTCACTGATTCGCACGCCGTAGATTGTACCTATAGTACCTTGAGGACCATTGTCATTATTGGTGGTACCTCTCGCGTCTGTTAACAGTTTTCATTATTGACTGGTAATTAGATGATGTTCTTGCATGTTTGACTTCGACTCCCATATTCGCATGCTTGAACTTGTACTTTGTTCGGGTCAAGATGGAGCGCAAGACCCTGGATTTTCTCTGTTGAGATCCAGGTTGCGATTTTGTGGATTATTATGATCATTACATGACTCATTCACTGGATGGTTGCGCCCATGCCTGAGCCTATTTATCGATCCTCACTGGATGGCTGTGTCCATACCTTGGATCTAGATTTTTATGTACTCTGCTATGGATGCCTACGCCCATACCACATACATCATGTACTTGAGATATCAGTTGTACTTCTTCATGCAGGTTCTCCGGCGGCAGTGTTTTCAGTTGGCCATGTTCTTGTAAAGCATTTCACCCCTCTCTCTCTCGGGCCTCATGCTTTAGGGGGCATTTGTTACACAGTAATTTGTCACCGTCTCTGTTATCCCTTCTACCACACATTGGAGGACTTATTTCGGGACCCGTGAGAAGTGACATAAACTGAAAACACTTGCATTGTATCCCCTTGAGTATGTACTTCATATGCCCTGAAGACACCTTCTGCAAAATACCCATAAAAGTAGCCCTTTTTCCATTGGCGTTGTTCCACAGTGTATCACTCGCGCCAATAGGGGAAATCCTCCAAAGAGGGCGCGCCAGCTGGCACTCTGTCTCAGAGTCGCACTCACGCCAACCCAATTGGGTAAAGTTTTTAACAAACCAACTTGCGAAGGTTCTTCCTAACCTATTCATGAACTGATTCCAGCTTGAGTTAGTTCAATTGGGCTTCGAATCTCCATAGAAGGAAAGTAGTTCTCCACCTCTCATGGAAGCTTTTCTTAATGATAAGACCAATCCCATGAATCTTGTGGATGATCCTAACTCCTTCTCCTCTCTCTATATAAGCTTGTCATTTTGCCTTTGACAAGCTAGTTAGTAATTCTACTCTCCAAGCTCCAAATTCTAAGTCCCAAAGTCTAAGAATTGCTAAGGTCATGCTACAAGAGGCCTTCTTCATCCCCATAAGGCTACATCTTTAATGAGGAGATCCTTGTCCAAGTAACCAAGGAGAGAGAGGCTTGTTCCCCATTCCCAACAAGCTTTGCAAGGCATGTGTTGCTGATCACCCAGCCAAAGGAGGATTTGACGTCAGAACTATGGTTGTATTCTTCTTTGTTTATCAATAATAATAGACGACTATCATTATGGTTCCACTCTTATTGTCTTTATAATGATGTTTGAGTTATATCCTTTCTAACTGATATATAGTTGCATATCTTGTATTTTATGCTTGTATTTGTGTCGTTCTTTGCATGTGCAGGTGTCCGTTCACGAGGATTGTGGGGATTTTGACCAGCCGGAGCAAAAGAACGGGAGCATCAACTCTTCTACAAGTACTAGCGTTGGATTCGAGGTAGGCCCTCATCATCGGTCTTTAATTTGCAATTAGGAACCTGCGTGTTAGCGTTGTTTGATTGTTGCTAGACCCCATTTAGGCTAGTGGGATTGCCTCTGTCCACAAAGGGATTTACCTCCACAAAAATGGGTCCAAGACTCACGATGGGGTTAGAGTAGGTTGCATCCTCGTGGACCCCAAAAAAAAAAAAAATTAATTTCTTGTAGGTTAGAATTCCAATGCACCAATAACACCGCATAATATGAAGCGTTGATTCTCAATCTCAAGAAGGCTATTGACCTGAAAGCATAATTTTTGAAGGTGATTGGTGACTCTGAAATAATTACAAGACATGTACAAAACACAATTCATTGCCTGTCACCACAACTCAAGAATTATCAGCAAGAGGTATGGCATTTGATCGGTTCTTTTAAAGCTTTCAATATTAATTTTGTTCCTAGATTCAACAACATTGTTGCTGATGCTTTGGCAAATGTTGCAGCCAAGTTACCTCTTAGGGATGGATTTTCAATTGAAATTATTTATAAACCTGTTGTCCCCGATAATGTAACTAACTTATGTGTTTTCAATGATGACCAATAGATATTGGATTTCATGGCAAATGCAAAGGTGTTTAAAGATGCAGCGATTGAAGAAGACGAACATGAAAGGTCCCTACAAGAAGAGGTGAATGACCATAAAGGGAACCCCATACCTAAAGGAGTGGTCACTAGAAATATTATTCGATCTGCAGAACTATTTCCGAGGCCCACCAAACACCAAAACACAAAGTTCCATGCTTTTGCACAAGCAAATTAACCTTGGGACAAAGGCTGACCCCAAATTCATCAACATAGGTGTGGGATGATCCCCTGAGGAAAGTCAGTCCCTCATCAACTTATTCAAGAAGTACCTCAATGTCTTCCCTTGAACATAGGATGATGTAAAGACTTATGACACCCAGATCATTCAACACATTATTCCCACGAAAGAAGGGGTCAAACCATTTCAGCAGAAGTTCAGGAAAGTGCATCCCACATTGGAACCCCTCATCCAAAAGGAGATCAAAAAGTTTTTGGATGCACATATTATCTTTAAATTCAGGCATTCTACGTGGGTTTCAAACCTTGTTCTAGTACAGAAAAAATTTGGTGAGATCCATTTGTGCGTCGATTTCCAAAATATTAACCAGGGGTCAGAAAAAGACAACTACCTAGTTCCATCCATGGAACAAATTCTCCAAACGGTTTTTGGGTCAAAAAATGTTTTCTCTACTTGACGGTTTCTTCGGCTACAACCAAGTACTAGCAACCGAACCAAACCGACTAAAGACAACTTTCAGGACAAAGTGGGGAACGTTCACGTTTTGACATCTGCCTTTTGGGCTTATCAATGTCGAAGCGACATTTCAAAGAGAAATCAACATCTATTTTAGAGGATTGATGGGTCAAAGCATGGTCATTTATTTAGATGATGTGACAATATTTTTGAAGAGGTCCGACCACCTTCACCACCTCAAACAAATCTTTTAGTGGTGTTGGAAGTATGGGATTTCACTTAACCCCAAGAAGAGCATATTTGCAATTTCAGAAGGTAATCTGCTCAGGCATATCATCACCAGGGATGGAATCACCGTCAATCCTAATCGAGTGAAAGCTATAGCACAAATCCCTCTTCCCAGCAACAAGAAAGGTATGTAATCTTCCCTTGGTAAAATCAATTTCCTTCTCAATTTTATTTCAGATTTTTCCCATATTGTTAAGCCCTTGCAGAGCATGATAAAGAAAGACTATGCATTTTAGTGGGACTGAGAAGAGAAAGAAGCGTTTGATTATATCAATAAATATATTGTTGAAGCTCCTTCCCTCTATATCCCCTATTTCAACAAGGATTTCATCCTATACACTTTCACCTCAGATTCTTCCTTAGTCATCGTTCTTACACAAAAATATAGCAACAATGATGAGCGCCCCATATCCTTTATGAGCACAGGGCTACAAGACACCGAACTCAACTACCCCGACATAGATAAGTAGGCGTATGCATTTTATAAAGTGGTGAAACATTTCAGGCCATACATTCTAAAGAATCATGTCATAGTGTTTGTACCTCACCCCGCTGTCAGGTCCCTTTTGGTTTAACAGGAATTGGGCGAGAGAAGGGCCAACAGAATGACTTGCCTTCAAGAATATGACTTGGAGTTCAATCTTTCACATATAGTTAAAGGGCACGGGCTCTGCAAATTGACTGCTAAGACCGCAAACAACCAGAATAAAGATACATAAGCTTGGGATCGTGAGATTGAAATGTATCAAAATGAACTCCCCAACACTCATGACTCCTCACCATGATATGTCAACCTGAAGTAGTATATAGGTTAAGGGACTTTACCTCCTACCTTGTCTGCAAAGTAGAAAAGACTAGTGAGGCTCAAAGCCGCATCCTACCAACTAGTGCAAGGTAACCTATTTCGTAAGCACCACCACGATGTACTACTAAGGTGTTTGGAATATGAGGAATCCTAGTAGGTGCTAAAGGAATTACATGATGGGCCGGTAGGCAGCCACTATGTCGGTGATACCACCGCCAATAAGATCATGAGGGAAAGATTCTACTGGCCCACCCTTTTCAAATACGTGCACGTATATGCTCAAAAATGCCCCATGTGTCAAAAGCATGCAGGAAGACAAATTCAGTTAGTCGCTCTCCTCCAGCCCATAGCAATGGAAGAACCTTTTCAACAATGGGGATTGGATGTTATTAGGGAAATCATGGCAAACTCATCAAAGCAGCATAAGTATATACTGATAGCCACAGATTATTTCATGAGGCGGGTTGAAGCAATCCCATTGCAGAAAATCAATGATGAAGAGGTAATATATTTTGTCAATCAACACATCATGCCTAGGTTCAGTGTCCCAACCTCACTTGTTTTTCACAATGCTATGTATTTCTCGTCTTTAAAGTTATATGATTTTGCTTTGGAAAATGACATTATTTTAAAACACTCAGCTAACTACTACCCCCAGGGTAATGGCTTGGCGGAATCCACCAATAAGAACCTGATCTGTATCCTTAAAAATACTTTGTTGTCCCACAAGTAAAAATGGCACACTGCCCTCAACAACGCCTTGTGGGCCGACCGGATTACACCTAAACCATCTCTTGGAACATCTCCTTATTTTCTGGTCTATGGAAGAGAGGTTATCTTACCACCAAACCTCTACCTCTCCGCTCTCCAATCGTCACAGGAGTCGTGAGGCACTGCTTTCCCTACTGTTCAAAACCGCATCGACAACCTCCTTAAACTGGAAAAGAGAGAGACAAAAGGCTAGATAAAAGTTTGTCATTCACCAAATCCGAATCAAAAGATGGTTTGATAAGAAATCCATAGGAACTAATGAATTCAATGTAGGAGACCTGATTCTTAAATGGGACAAAGCCCATGAGGACAAAGGTAAACACACCAAGTTCCAGGCGTTGTGGATCGACACTTTCCAAGTGAAATAGAAAATTTTCCAGCACACCTATAAGTTGCAAACTCTAGGAGGGAAGGTGGAACTCCTTCCTGTGAATGGAAAAGATCTCAAGTACTACTTCACCTAGTAGCTCTCGCGGTTGCTCACACACCCTGTACTATAGTTTCCATCTTATCCTTCCTTTCCATCAATTTTCTTTTACCTTCATCTTTTGTTTTGAAGTTTGTTTCTCCTTGAATAAAGCCTCTGGGATGTCTCTCTGAGTTTGAGGTAGCCCTTACACTTTTGGCTGAGATATGTGCTCTCTGGGTCCACCTTTTGACTGAACCTTAAGTCCTGACCAAAATAGAGTGTCGAAACTTGTTGTAGTGGGGAACTCGATGTCATCTGCGATTCCCTATCTTTCACCGGCTAATCCTAGCTTCTGACCTAGATGGAATTTTGGAACGAGTGGGTTTGCTCATCGGTTTGAAGGTAGAGGCGAAGAAAACTTTTTGAGCATACATATTTCAGGAAAACAATAAGGTCTCTAAAAAACCAAAAACAACTTCTCTTGCTAGTCAAATAAGTCAGGATCCCTCATTCATCCAAGCTAACAACAACCATACGAGTAAGTGCACATAAGCATAGCTGAATAAGTGCCAATGAGCACAACAATTAAATTAATAAGGGAAAAATTACTGAGAAATGTTTCATGCGCAGAGAGGCGATGCAACGACTCTCCTAGGGTATTGTCTAGGCTCACTGGTAGCGGAGCAACGTTTGTGATTTATAGGTAGTGACTCCGCCAGGGTACTATTCAAGCTCGCTGGCAGTGAAGCAACACCATAGTTTTGTAACCACTATTCAAAAATCCTTAAGGCTCATATAATTATTCAACTCCTCCATGTCAAACTAGCGGAGATGGTCTCATCTTGCATGTGTTGAAAGGTCGAGTCTTAGCAACTTGGGATATTTAATCAATATCAAGGAAATACATGGAAACATCAGTGGGTCCTGCAACTCTAAGGGACAACACTCTTGGAGGTCCGCCTTACCCAAGGTGTTACACAGTAATTTGTCACCGTTTGTCACCGTCCCTGTTACCCCTCTCCTGCACCTTGGAGGACACATTCCGTGACTTGTGAGAAGTGACAAGACTTGAAACCACTTGCATCATTTCCCTCTGAACATGAGCTTCATATGCCCTGAAGACATCTCCTGCAGCTTGCCCTTAAAATAGCCCTTTTTACATTAGCACTGGGCCACTGTGTTCTTCCCACGCCAATGGGGAAAATCCTATAAAAGGGGCGCGCCATTAGCGCTCTGTCCCAGAGTCGCAATCACGCCAACCTTTTTGGGCAAAGTTTTTAACCAATCAATCTTCGAAAGTTCTATCCAACTCATTCACTAACTGCATCCAAGTTAAGTGAAGATGGTTTGGCATTGAATCTCCTTGAATGGGAAGTAGTTTGCCACCATTCCATAGAAGTTTCCAAGTGATGAAGCCAAATCCATTATTGTTGTGATTGATCTTATCTCTTCCTTTTCATCTATAAAAGCTTGTCTCCATGCCTTGAGCAAGCTAGTTCTAGTTCTGGTGGTAATTATACTTGTGCTGAAAGGAAGATATCAAGAGATTAGAGTTGCAAGAGCCTTCTTTGTGTCCATAAGGCTTAACCTAAGTAAGGAGATCTTGTCACCAAAGAGAGAGAGGCTTGTCCCTCATCCATTCAAGCTTTGCAAGACTTGTGTAGCTGAGCACCCAGCCAAAGGAGGACTTGATGTCAGGACGCTGGTTGTATTCTCCTTTGTTGATTATTAATAATAGATTACTATTATTATGGTTCCATTCTCATTGTTGGAATGATTAATGTTGAATTATGTCCTTCCTGACTGATGTATAATTGCATATATTAGATTTCATGCTTGTGTTTGTGTTGTTCTCTTTTTGTGCAGGTGTCCATTCACGAGGATAGTGGAGGATTGTGACCGGCCAAGGCAAAGGAACGTGGACGACATCTCTTCTACAGACGAAAGCGTTGGAACTCAAGTAGGTCTTCATCACCTACCTTTTATTTGCAATTAGGAACTTGCGTGATAGCATTGTTTGGTTGTTGCTAGACCCGTTCTGGGCTAGTAGGGATCGCCTCTATTCGTAGAGAGGATTTACCTCTCCAACATAGGGTCCCAAAAAAAATTTCTTGGGGCACTGCCCCGAATCCTGTGCCCCCGACAAGGGGGGCTACCGCCCCCCCAATGCTCCCAGTGCAACGAAGGAGGACCTTGCCATCCCCCCGGCTTCGCGTGTGGGGCTAGTCGTGGAAAGAATATAACACACACCCAACATGCCCATGAAGCTTTATAACACAACTTGTTGCAGTATTTACAATTAGCACTGTTGAAACATGACAAACATATCATTTATTGGATCTTTATAACACAACTCCTTACAATATTTACAATATCAACCACATATATACTCATACACATTTGCTTCAACCAACAAATAATCATAATGTCTATGGAGCTTTATAAATCCAACTCGATACAATATTTACAATAATTTACACATATGTGCATTTTCTCAACCAACAAATAGAAGGATATGATGCTCGTATTAATCAACAAGGAAATCCAAAGGCTCACATCTACACCCTCAAAAGTAGTACCAGGATTCACCTCCTTCCCAAGAAATCCAGAATCCACTACCAAAGTCAAACCTACATCTAATGTCCAACGCTACAATGTTGCACCACTTGTCCTCTCAATGAACAATTACTAGCTCGTTATTCCAGGACACACTCCCAATGTGCATATAATTCCATATGGAAATGCTAATTACCAAAACAAATTCATTCCCTGAACTTCCCTTCTTTGTTGCACAGTCCCTCGGGTAATTTGGTCACCCCTTCTATGCAGTCACTCACCTTCCAAGTTCCCCGGCATCCCCTATCCTGGGCGATCCATCCCTTGGCAAGGCTTTCTCGCATAAAAAGTTCAAACAACCAAGGCATATACCTGCCTCAAAACCATCATGTCATTCATAACATGCTCATGGAAATCAATGGACATTATTGGGTACCAGTGTCCCACAATGGCCCTGCTCTTAAAGTGCTTTATCAACATAGTGTCGTCTGTTCCAATTCCAATAATTGACGCTGCTAATTCTCACAATCGGTTTCAACCACCAAACCAAGCATTTCCATGCTTTCCTGTACCAAGCACATATTTGCCATTAGATTCAAAATAAATTCAAATCATACCTCATTAGTGGCTCATCAATAAGGTACACCTGCAATTATGTTTACTTCCTGTCACAACAAGTCAAACTAGTTGTTTGATCAAATCATCATGAATAAACATATCACATTCGGTTACCTCAAAACACAACCATCATAAATCATAATCATAAATCACATGTAACCATAATAATTAAGAATCATAGATCACAAGCATAATAAAAATTGAAATAAATGTTGATACTTATCCTTCAATTGGTCCTTTGCTTATACATTTGTCCTTTATTCTTTCCGCACACACACCAAATTGGTTTCCACACCCAGCAAGCACCAAGTGGTTTCTCTTCTCTTCAAGCACGTACACATACACATAGTGTACATCAGAACACATACACTTACTCCCAATGTACAGCACAATACATATGCATACACCTACAACTGATGTACAACACAATACATATACGTACACAGAGTACAACACAATGAATACACATGTCACGATACATCGACTACAAAATCCCTGTAACACTATAACACAGTACCACACTTGCACAACATAATGTGTATGACATGTACACAATACCATATGTAGATAGTGCCACCTGCACAACGTGTACACAACACCACATGCACGATGTGCACACAACACCATATGCACGTCATGTACACAACACTCTATGTACAACATGTACACAACACCACATGCACAGATCACTACATGTACAATCATTCACACAACACCATATGTACATAACACCACATACACAACATGCACGCAATGTCATGTGTACACAACACTGCGTATGCAACATACACAAAGCACCATATGTTCACAACATCGCATATCCAACATGCACAAAACACCATCTGTACAAAACACCGCAAACCCAACATGCGCACAACACCATCTGTACACAATTGCATAAATGACATGTACATAACACCATATATACACAACACACATGTATACAACACCATAGGCACAACATGTACAACATATACGCAATAGTAGTATTACACATCTAGAGACTACACTGTCTCTACCATGCAACCTTGCTTCTACTGTCTTTCCACCATCCATGCTTGCCCAATATGCCACATACCACACTACTTTCATTTTGCTAATGTAACCCTCATCATTACATGTCATAACATAGACGTAGTATATTCACATAATATCAATTCATATCCACATGATACTGACCTCTTAGATTTGTTAGGGCTACTCTTCCCACTTGATTCCTCATAAACCAATAACCTCTTCATGCGACTCACTTTCATGAGAAATCATTCCTCAACAAGCATGATCCCTGATGACCCTGTCAGACAATGACATGCATACATACATACATATAAACATTAACATAAAACATTCATGATCTCTGATGACCATGTCAGACAACGACATATATGTATTTATATAGAGACATCAACATAATCATGATCATAACATAACTAAAAATATCATAAGGTCAAGGTTAAGAGAACCCCCTTTATCCATGCACAACATGCACAACATTGAGAACAACAGGTCCCAACTTAGCCAAGGCATTTGACACCTCAAATCCATTTATTTTATCCTTCCTAATTACCTTTCTCATGATTGTCCCACCACCATCCATTTACCTCGGTGGACCCAACCAATCAAACTAGTTGTCATACTCTTGCCTTCAGTTACCCTTATACACGCACCGAGCTTCGTCCAAGTGTTACATTACCTCTCGAGTTTCATTCAACTTTTCCCGAGCTCCACTAACTTTCCTCTTTCCCAACCAATTCTCAAGACCCTCAAAACACAAAAGGTAAGAATAAGAAACAAACAAGAAGAAAACCATGAAACACCAATAACAATACGAAACCACAAACAAAGTGGTATGGCCATACACTAGACATTAACAAAACTGCAAATCAAGCAAAAAAATATAAAAAAAGACCGAAATCACAAAACTAGCAAAAAACACCATGACTCAATCCCCATGGTTCCCAGTGCTTCCAAGGGAAAGCTCAACCCGAGCCTTCTTAGAGATTCGATGGCAGTCTCTTTTGCCATGCAACTCCTTGAATCACATTGCCATAAACACACAACTATCAGTGTATAAATAAATATAACAATATACCATCTATATTACCTTATTGTGCCAAGCACGTTGCCTTGTAACTGAACACATCCATGCCATCTCTCAAAGGACTCCAATTCCCTTGACGAATCCAACTATAACTAGAAACTAGCTAATATACCTGTCAAATATATGTGCATAAGTATATCACATATCCACATAATGTCAGACAAAAACAAGGTTAAGAAGACTTCTCGTGTTCATGCAAAGCAGTCATTCATTTGGAATTGTTGTTTCCAAAAATAGCCAAATGACTTCTCACCCAATTCCTTTCTTTTAACTTTTACCTTGTTGCAATTGAGTCTTACTATGTGCTATCACATCAACCAATTGTTAGTTATATAAACAAATCAACTATTACCTTGTCACATTAATTCTATTCATGTTTACCTGCAACTACTCACACATGTGAGTCACATGTTCCAAATATCAAGACATTATATCTATTAATTTGAAATCGACCTTTACTAAGGCTAACATCCATGCCAGAATCAACAATCAACTCACAATCATTAATCATAATGCTACAACTATCACCTACTCTTCAGTCATGTGCATATCAACTGTCTCAACACATAATGTGTTAGTACAATTGTCTTAGAACAAGGTCATTCCCATGCAATCTGATAGACACATACTCAACATACAATTAATCAAACATTCAAACAATCTGTAAACATAACATGATAGATAAACCAAGTAAACAACATATTCAAACTCATACCTCAATGTATCTCAGGGGGCTATCACATTTGCATAAGTCAGTCTCAACTCGTGCGACACAATATCACAATTATATCAAATCATACATGTGTATCATAACCATGATCATCTGCATAGACCAATCCAGATTAGCATGATACATATAACATAAAGATCCTAAGTACAATGAACATAACCATCATGCATATGACCCAATGCATATAAAACAAGTTAACTACCATACATGACTATCTAATGCATGTGCATGTGACCATACTTAACTAACATCTATCATGTATACATAACCATAACAACAATAGATGATAGGCATTCATATAGCCACAAGGCATATAACAACCATTAACCAACATACCTACATGCCCAACATACAAACATGTATGACAATCTGCTTTTACCCCAATATCCAGTGTTGCAACCTCGCCTTTTGATCTGCATTTCCTACCCCATCTCAACCAACATATCAACATCATAACATACCAACAACATCATGATGACACAACTACATAATGACTGCCAAGATGCATGCCTAACCTTACATGCATGCATAACCATAACCATGAAAATGCATAAATAACAACATATAGACACTAACATGCATAACAATTGTATATACAACTGACATGCATTCATGACAAACACATCCCAACAACAACATTATCAACTTCTATATGAAAACACAATTGTAATAATGACCATCACCATGTATACACATCAAACACATATAAAACCTACATGCATGCATGAAAAACACATTCCACCCATCCAGTCCAAGAGTTGAACCGTGCTTTGATGCCACTCTATGGTATCAGATATCACCTAAAGAGAATGGAAACCATACACCACTCAAAGAGAACAAAACCCACTCTGATACGACTTTGTAACACCCTCCTCCCACATTTACCCAAGCTAATTGATCCACCAGGTGAAACATGTGACAAAGAGTTACTATGATATGATTCAGCTCCCTAAGTACATTTAAGGAAGTGGAATCGACAAACCAAAACCAAATTGACCTTCCTTAGGAGCTACAGGACCCTCAGGGGCTAATTAACCACTCCAGGTGACAAACCCTTGAGTTAACTTGCTTTTTGACTAAACTAGACCCCCAGTCACACCCATGACAAGCCCTCCAAGCGACTGTAGCCTTTTCAAGCAGTTTTGTGCCGATGACCCCGAACTTTGAGCCACTTTTTCAGGGCTAGGACTTAAGCCTTTGCCCAGAACTTCATGAAATTCTCATAAATGATAAATAACAAGTTGAAAATGCCTCTAATGCAAAACTTGAACATGGAATTGACCCGACAAGGCTTATCCATGACAGACATTCTATCAAAACACATCATGAACACGTAATGTATAGGTCATGTAAACACATCTGAACATAGGGACCTCATACTTATCTGAGATTCGTTAAGAAGGTCTGATGCCCTATCACAATAGTTGCATTGTTGTCTATTAGTTCATACATTCATTAAAAATTCATTTACTAATCAAAATATGATAAGAGTCATAACCAAAGTTTGTCATAAACCATGCTTATAACCACCATATAACCAACAAAATAACAATGATATAACAACCATTAAAAGCACATATTAACAAGTATATTTACATGTGGAACATAAGAGGAAAATAACTCTTATTAACATATGTAAATCCAACAAAGTCAAGGACTTCCACGTCCACCCAACCATAGACTGGGCTTAACCAAATCTTTATTTCAGCCAATCACCCTTGTGCCATATTCCAAACATGAATGTGGGACTCACAACAAAACCGACTAGGGCTTCTCAGGCTTTACCACATATCTCGCCACTACTGGTCAAAGGATTCCTAGGCCTGAAACCCTTGTCTATATAACCAGGCTTTACCGTGTATCCCCCCAAGGGATTCCTAGATGTAAACAATAAACATACACTACAGACTTTACCACAATCCCGCCATATACCTGTCAAGGGATCACTAGGCCCTAAATAAGCATGGATGCCTCTAGATCTCTCCACCTAAACTGTGAGGAATTTGTTCGTCTCCACCCTCTAGTCTTTACCGTGTATCTTGCCATTACCAGTTAAGGGATTTCTAGGCCCAACGAGGGCATCCACTACTAGGCTTTACCGTGTCTCCCACCATTACCGGTCAAGGGATTCCTATGCCTTGAGACCACCCCACTCAATTTTGAAACCATCTAGAAATCCAACTCAACCAAGTAAAATAACTCCATCACACCATGGCTATCTAGAAATGGCAAGGTAAGGCTGAAAACCACTGTCACACCTGGAAAAACCCATGCTAGTGACAACAAGAGAACCAAAAACATACATGCATGTACTATGCATGCCAAAGCTAGCAAGGAAATCATACATGCAACTTGACACCTGCACATAATCCCGCTATATCTGGTTAATCTCACTCTTTGTTGCTTGATATTTGCTTCCCTTTTGCTTTCTTGTCCTTACTTTTCTTTCCTTCCTCCATTGCTAGAGTGTTCCAAGCATACTCCTAGTGTGTGAGAGTATGAGAGAGTAGAGAGAATAGAGAGAGAGCTCCAAAATTGAACTGACAAAAGGTTCATTGATAAAAGCTATGATCTGATCCTCATAAGTCTTTTTATCATTAAGAAATTTATTTTCTTCGTTTCCATTGTTTTTCCTCCACACATGCAACCTGTGACCTTTCACCTTCCTTTTCTCAAATTTTTTCTTTCATAAATAAAATGTCAATTAATGCCACTTGCATTTCCAAAGCCTTTGCCAATTTCCTTAGCCATAATAAACCAAATGAACACTCACATTAGGATGTTTTGCCCAACATTCAATTTAGAATGATTGTCCCATGACCTTGGTCTTATTTTTGCCTTACTTAACTTTATTAAATGGATTTTTAACATGGGGTTGTTACATAGTTTGCCCATGTTTATCCATGCATGTACTTTATGTAAATTTTTGATAATCTAATGATAATTTGATTTCTCAAATTTTAATAAACTAATTTGTTTTTAACTTTTAAGTTTTATATTAAAAAAAGGAAAATTTATTTAATTTATTTTTAAAATATTTTTAAATTATTTATAATTTTGATGAATTATAAAAATTTAGAAGGTTAGATATTGGTAACAAATATTTTGGAATTATGTGCAATTATAGGGTTTGATATTTAAATAATAAAAAATATATCATTGTTTTCGGAGGCGCTCTGTCAAGCTTGGTTATGGGGAAGATGTTTGTAATGGCTTGTCGTGTCTTGCTATATAAAACATCTTGACTTACCCAATTACATCACAAAATAAATAAATAAATAAATAAATAAATAATAAATATAATATATATATATATATATTATTATATAATATATATATATATATATTATATATTTTATATATTATATAATTATATTGTTGGCATTATGGTCTTCATGGTTGCAACTGGTTTGTGTTGGCATTGATGTCAACTTTATGATGGCCTAGATGATGAATTTGATGTGGTGGCTTTCATGGTTTGTTTACAAATCTACTAGACACTGATTTGTTGCAAAAAAGAGTTGGAAAATGATTTATATGTGTTGGAGATGTTTGTGATCCATGTTGATGAGAGGATTTGGAGGAGGATTTACAGGTGTTGGAGATGCTGGACAAGATATGGAAGAGTTACGCTGTAAACTGAATGGTGCAAGCTTATGATGATGTCTCGATACTTACAAAAAAAGATTTATTAAGTTTGGAGGCTTTGATACGATGTTTGGAGGCTTAACATGAGGCTACAAAGGGACTACATGTTTGGGAGATGGTTGAAGAAGGTGATGAACAAGTTTTGGAAGTCCTGAAGCTGAGAAGCTGGTAAAAAGGAGGCTTTGATGTACCAACACAAGTTTTAGTCCATTAATTGCTTTACAGTGAGGGTTTTTGCCCAAAAAGTGTGCCACGATCTATTAAGTAAAATTTTCATATTGTGAGTGCACCTTAAGTGTTTTAATTTGTTTTTTCGATGATTTTTTTCAAGATATTTGATAAAAAGGGTCGAAAAAGGTTAACCATCATCTAGAAGGTGATTAAATAAAAAATTAGGAGGCTTAGTGATGGATATTGGTTGCACCTAAAATCAACTATAAAATCCTGGAGTGTGAAGAATAAATGGTTGGATTGAGAAACAATGTATGCTACAGTTGTGAAAGGTTTTGAGAGTACATCAAAGTTTATTCTTGGAGCATATTTTAGAGGATGATCACTACAAGGAAAAGACCTTCTAGCCAGAGGTTTTTGCGAAAGCCCCTATAAAAATAGCCCAAAAATCTGTTTGTAGCGGAGGTGGTTGAGTGAATGTTTTTTGGACGGTGTGTCTATAATCTACAAATGCATCTGTGCTTTACTATCCATACAAGCACCGGTGCCACATAAAACATGGTGCATCATGGAAAATTTATTTTTATAAAATATGAAAACATGGTTCGCTAAATAACACAACGAACTAGTGCTTGAATAATTGATAACACTAGAAAAGGTTAACTTTTAGAATTTGTCATTGTTATATACACCCGAAGCATTGGTGCCCTTCATGTAGTAAAATGCCCTGGTGCATACCAAGAAGGAGCACTGCTATAGTTTTTAAATTTCAAAAAATGTGGTACTATTTTCCAATGACACACCAATGTTGTAAATGTATTAAAACGCCTCAGGGCGTATTCTAAAGAGCACTGCTAGGCATTTTTTATTTCTTTTAAAAAGAGCGGTGCTATCGTCAAACAAAGAACCGGTGTGGTACCTATATTAGAATGCACAATTATAGATTTTCTAATTTAAAAAGAAAAACATGGTGCTCCTGGATATCTTCCACACAAGTGCAGTTATAGTAACACATTGGAGGAGGGTTAAATAGAAAAGAACCTTTGAGCTGTAAATTTCATTTTTACGATCTACAGTGTTGGAGAGATTCGAAGCATCAGTGCCACTCTTGCTTCACGCAAGTGCCCCGACGTCGGTGTTTCTCTTGCTCACTGATGCAGGAGCATCTGGACACCTCAATGAAAGAAAATTAGAGAAAGAGGACAGGTGGACAACCACATGGACAGCTAGGCCAATCTTGAACAAGATTCGGTTAATAAACTAATTTTAGTTAAAAATCAGTTAAAACTGAATGTATCTGAATGTATGTAAGAACTGAAGGATTCATGAATAAACAATCAAGAAAGAAGGAGAAGAGAAAACCCTGTGTGTGAGAGAAGGAAAAAATGTAGTTGCTGGAGAAATTCTGGACTAAGGCTGAGATGCCTTAAATTGTAACCTGAGATTGTAAATAATAAAAAAAATGCTTCTTATGAGAATTTGTGTTTGTGTATTTCTTGTTTGAATTGTTTGCTTGTGATTTAGATTCTCTACAACCATCGCTGAAACGAGGAATGCTCAAAACTCCGAGAGATAATGCTCCTATCTGCGTTGTGATAAGGACAGTCACAAACTAAAGAAAATCGAGGCCAGCAGTTTGAAGTTCCAAAGGAAGCACCTGGTGCGCTGCCTTTCATGAAGCCTGAGGGTTATCAATACTTTGGTGTGCTGCTGAATGAGGATGAGGAGGAGCTTTCACCGGACGAGCAGAAAGAGTGCAAGATAATGAAGTTATTGCTTAAGCTTAAGAATGGTATGCCGCCACCTCGGAACCTCCTGAGTTTCGACGCCGATGAAGATGGCAGAATAGAGCAGGGTTTACAGAAAATGAAAAATAAAACAGGGCTTGGTGTAGCCCATGGTTCTGCGCACAAGATTGCCCCGTCAAAGAACCGGAGCGCGCCACTCATGGTGCCTGTAATTACCTCAAACGTCCAGCCCTAGGAGGATGAGTACACCAAAGAAAAGCTTCTGGAGTTGCAGAAAAATACCAAGAGCCTAGGGGGTTTGAAATCTCAACCCCTGGCCGAGTGTAATAAGCCCTCCGAGACCGTTGTTGTGTTTGAAGGGTTTAGTCCAGCCGTCTGGCAAGGGTAACAGGTTGGGATTAAATGAGGAAAAATTGAAGGGTGGCAAAGAACCTCGATGTGGGACTGCGTTAAAATAATGAGGACTGAGGGCATCGTTTCCATGGAAACAATTTCCTTTATGTTTGGGAGTTATGCGCAGGCCGGTAAGATTGAGGAGTCAAGGAGGACGTTTGATGTGCTGGAGCCAGAAGGTTGTCTGTCACACTAAATTATTTTCTCAAGGTTGCTGGAAAGATTAAAGATTCGTTGGAGGTGATCACGAGAAGGCAAGAAGCGATTCATCAATGATCCGTGGGCCCATAACCCACAGGCCCAAGATCGAACACCCATAAAAATATTGAAAACAAAGAGACCCAGACTTCGTTTTCATAAAAGGGGTCTCTTCGTTTTCATCAAAGTGGTATCAGAGTGGGAAAAGGTTTCCTGCGGAGAGGAGTTTTTTTGCATTCGAAGAAAGAAGAGGTACAGTTTGTTGAAGATTTGTAAGCTTGTAGTTTTTTTTTTTAATTTATTTTGTGAAGGTGAGAGCATTGCAGCAAACCTGGAGCAGAAGTGCTCAATTGGTTCGAGGAGAGAACCGCGGAGATGCCGAGAGGACTAAGCTCAGTAGAGAAGCTTGGTAAGGCATCTGGTAGCAGGGAGGACTTGCTATGGCAGAGGTTTGGTTGCAGCTCACAGAAGGCAGTTCCACTGACGAAGTGAAACAGTGGGTAGAATTGCTAAGGAAATGCATATGACCAGGAGGTCATAATTTTGTACCTCGGGAGCATATGACCAGGAGGTCATAATTTTTGTACCTCGGGAGTCTGATGCAGGAGCATCTGGACACCTCAATGAAAGAAAATTAGAGAAAGAGGACAGGTGGACAGCCACATGGACAGCCAGGCCAATCTTGAACAAGATTCGGTTAATAAACTAATTTTAGTTAAAAATAAGTTAAAACTGAATGTATCTGAATGTATGTAAGAACTGAAGGATTCATGAATAAACAATCAAGAAAGAAGGAGAAGAGAAAACCCTGTGTGTGAGAGAAGGAAAAAATGTAGTTGCTGGAGAAATTCTGGACTAAGGCTGAGATGCCTTAAATTGTAACCTGAGATTGTAAATAATAAAAAAAATGCTTCTTATGAGAATTTGTGTCTGTGTATTTCTTGTTTGAATTGTTTGCTTGTGATTTAGATTCTCTACAGCCATCGCTGAAACGAGGAATGCTCAAAACTCTGAGAGATAATGCTCCTATCTGCGTTGTGATAAGGACAGTCACAAACTAAAGAAAATCGAGGCCAGCAGTTTGAAGTTCCAAAGGAAGCACCTGGTGCGCTGCCTTTCATGAAGCCTGAGGGTTATCAATACTTTGGTGTGCTGCTGAATGAGGATGAGGAGGAGCTTTCACTGGACGAGCAGAAAGAGCGCAACATAATGAAGTTATTGCTTAAGCTTAAGAATGGTACGCCGCCACCTCGGAACCTCCTGAGTTTCGATGCCGATGAAGATGGCGGAACAGAGCAGGGTTTACAGAAAATGAAAAAGAAAATAGGGCTTGGTGTAGCCCATGGTTCTACGCACAAGATTGCCCCGTCAAAGGACCGGAGCGCGCCAGTCACGGTGCCTGCAATTACCTCAAACGTCCAGCCCCAGGAGCGTGAGTACACCAAAGAAAAGCTTCTGGAGTTGCAAAAAAATACCAAGAGCCTAGGGGGTTTGAAACCTCAACCCCTGGCCGAGTGTAATAAGCCCTCCGAGACCGTGGTTGTGTTTGAAGGGTTTAGTCCAGCCGTCTGGAAAGGGTAACAGGTTGGGATTAAATGAGGAAAAATTGAAGGGTGGCAAAGAACCTCGATGTGGGACTGCGTTAAAATAATGAGGACCGAGGGCATCGTGTCCATGGAAACAATTTCCTTTATGTTTGGGAGTTATGCGCAGGCCGGTAAGATTGAGGAGTCAAGGAGGACGTTTGATGTGCTGGAGCCAAAAGGTTGTCTTTCACACTAAATTGTTTTCTCAAGGTTGCTAGAAAGATTAAAGATTCGTTGGAGGTGATCACGAGAAGGCAAGAAGCGATTCATCAATGATCCGTGGGCCCATACCCACAGGCCCAAGATCGAACACCCATAAAAATATTGAAAATGAAGAGACCCAGACTTCGTTTTCATAAAAGGGGTCTCTTCGTTTTCATCACTCACCATCCTTCCTTATGATGCTCACTGCCTAACTTTCCATTTTTTTCAATTTGTGGTAAAATTTTGTTTTTCTCCATTACATGTCAACAATGCCTCCCCAACGAGAAAATTTCGAAGTAATGTCTATGTTTCTCTCTAATTTAATTTTTTGGTAGATTAGAATTTCAATTTTCTTTATTTTTTTTGAAAAAATTCGATATGTTTGCCTCGCACTGATAACAGCGTATCATGTAAATTTATAGGGTGCACAACAGTTCGATGCATGAACATAATGCACCATTATTGTTGCAGTACGTTTTGTAAATGAAAACGCACTAGGAAAGCTATACATTGTACGTCAATATGTATGATTTTTAGATCACGCCTAATGCATTTATATATACCAAATGCCAAAATAATATTTAAAAATATAGCTATAACTTTGTGCATTTGATAACTTGAACATTCCATACTGGTGCGGAAAGGTTATACATGTGCATCGGTGCAGAAGTGTGACACACTATGATTAATAGTTTAAATTTTTGAACCAGCAACGGTGCACCATACGTATGTGCACACCGATGATGGTGCGGTTGTGTTTGACAACGCATTGGAGTTGGTCCATGACTGTATTTTGGGCACACCGATGATTTTTTTTTTAATTGAAAGGTATGTTTCCATATTTATAAATACATTTTTCATTTAATAAATAAAAAATGTATTGTGTATATGAGGTTGATGTATTTTGTATGTCAATCATGTAGCAGGGATGTATGCAAAGGGAGTAACAACAAGAGCAGGAGCAAATGGCAGAGCAATACAATATGGTCCAACCATGGGAGGCTAGAGAGAGGGAGAGGGATTCATACCCTCACCCTATTACTGTAGCATCCCGAGTGCTCTTAAGGAATGTTGGCCTCCTCAAGTACTATTAGGAGGCTACATCCCTGAAGTCGCACTATATCTTATTGGCGCATCTAATCCATTGATGGAGTGCCTAGGAGTAGGGTTTCCATGTCGATCCTGGGGTGTGGTATAGGCCCTTTGAGGAGGACATATACTTTATCATTGTCCTATCCTAGAGAGGGGAGTATTTTCCCCATTTCTCGGATACCCCCCAATGGGGTTGCAACTGAGAGTCATCTTGCCTACACTCAGAGATATGTCACGCCTCATATGGTCTATCTAATAGATTTTCAGGTGCATAGTGGACAACTAGGAATTTCTTCTTTTGAGGTTAGGTGCCTCTTGTTATTATTCACCACAATTGTACACTTTAGTAGTGATGGGAAGTGAAATAATTTCCGTCCTTTGTATTATGCTGATTCTTTGATTCAACCGCCACGTTGTATCAGATGATCTGCCATTTTTTTGATGTAGTTTTGTATGGCTTTAGATATATGTCGTGCATTGATACATGGGAGGGAGATCTTCCTTTTCACTTCAGATATTTTATGTTGATTTTTTGAGAGGTTTCTAGAAATGAGGCCTACATTTGACCGTCACCCTCCTAGGTCGATCACTGAGGTCTAGATGCGCATGTGGGAGTAGATGATGCTCAAGAGGGGCTTGCCGGAGTATCCAACTAGGATTTTTCGCCCAGGCACTGACGCTACTGACCAGTGAGGATGATCATGCATTTGTCTCAATGGCATTTCCATATGTAGGGATTGATTGGTGATAGTGTCCCAACATCTTCTTCACATCATCTAAGCCTCCGGATGATAGAGGTAATATTAGTGTTTTCTTTAAATTAATATAGTTTCATTTTATCATTTTAAATAATTAGAATACAATTTATTATAACACGTTCTTTAATTTGTTTTATTAAATTATTTAATGAAATTGTCTGATTATTGTTGTGTACTTTATACTTTTTATACAACGACACATTCGATGTGGACATGCCTCATCCCCCATGAGATGGAGGATATGAGGAAATGGTTGAGGCCTAAGAGGGTGAGGCACATCCTCAGGGGGTCATGGGCATCCGGGGTCGTAGGGATGGTCTACAATTTCAAATGGAATACTATGACTGATTGGCCAGAGTTTTGATTGAGGAGGGAGTCCACCCTATGAGGGATCAAGATATCAGCACAAATCTTAGGTTCATGGATCTCTACAATGTCTGTCTGTGCGAGATGATGTCTCTTATGCGTCATATCGTTGGAGCTAGTAGGCTACTAGCAGTGATGGGGGATGTAGGGCATGCATCGACATATACGTTAGATGAGGGTGGTGATCATGATCATGATGATGAGGGCAGTGATCATGATGCTTCTGGTAGTACTACCCTATTGGATCATGGTCGTTAGAGTGTCAATGATCCTTCTGGTAGTACACCTCCTCCTCAGTTGCATGATCATGACATGTTAGAGCTAGAGGATGTGCCTTATGTTTATCTTGATAGAGGAGACCAACCACATCCTCCTCCACGTCAGAGTTTTCCAGACCACATTGAGGTAGTAGTTGACCATCCATTGTCTTCTACTACAAATAAGGTGTATATAATTAGATGATGGTAGTGAATTCGAATGTGTATTTTAGGTGATGTTTATGTTTGTTAGATGGTTATCATCAAGATGTTTATTTTTATGAAATAAGATTTATTATAGATTATGTATTGGTGAACTTATATCAAACTTATATATATGAAATTTCATGCAAAACGACTTACTTAAAAAAATGCAAAGATATTTCTTATAATTTACAAAGTTTAGTATGGTCGAAACTATAATTGTAATATTATAAAAAATATTTTTCTATTGCTTAGATAGTTCATTGACATTCTTTTTTTTATCAAGTAAGAGTGGAACCTTACATTAATCAAGAGAAAATACATAGTGTACAAAAACAACACCATCTCTGTGAACCACTCAATAGACAGCTGGATTGACTAATCAAAACTACATCAGGATTGTTGTCAAAACAATCCTTCCACTAAAGAGTACATAGAAACTGCCCCATCTATCTAATCGTCCTCAGAGTGGCGCTCTGGATAATCAATGCACGCCACCCTTAAGCTCTTGATGTCAAAAGTGTCTCTTATCACACAAACCTTCTTATCGCACTATATTTCTATTATGAACCGTTTATAATAGAAATAACCACAAACACACAATAACTTACCTTTTCGCCCTTTTCCTCGGTCCTTGCCAGACTTTAAAAAGAATTCCCCTGCATTCATAACATCATCGGGTCTGTTCCATCGCTATCGGCGCATCGCTTAACAACGTTCCATCACACCTTCACTTAACCTTCCTCCAATCACCGATTAAACCGATCTCCAACGTCCATTTCTTTCCACGATCCAACAGTCGATATCTTTTCCCACTCAATCAAACTGCATGACACTCCTCCGTTGTTGATCTGCGCTTAGTGGATCCAACGGTCCACAACAATTTCGGGTCGACCAACAGCTTAGAGAATACCCGCCCGAAAAGCAGTTTTTTCTTTTCCTTCGCTTCTACGTGTCGCTTGGTTAGTGGAATCAGGTGACTACCCTTCAATACCACTTACCATCCTTCCTCCGCCCGAAAAACCACTTAAGGTTTTGAGAAACCACCTCTTCGTTGCATTATCTTCTGTGCTCTTTCACCGTGCGATGATCATCAATCTGTTGCTCTGTTGATCAGACAAAGAAGTAAAGGATTATTGAATTAAGGCTTCTGTGATCCATATCAATTTAGAGAAGAATCTTCGGCAAAAATCACATAGAGATAATTTTGTCGACGCGTTTCGAACCAACCAGTGTGGTTCATCGTCAGGACAAGTTGAATGAGCAGATCTTGCTATGAATTATAAATAGATCGGGCAGAATATCTAGGTAACGACTAGAATTTGACTGAGAAACAGCTAGTTAGACCAAAATATTTATTTATTCATTTTTTATTCAAATTAGTTAATTCAGTTATTAATTTTCTTATTAAAATAAACGTAAATTGACAGTTTTATAAATATATATTAAAATAAGTGAATTAATATACTCATAAAATAATCGAGTAATTAGAAATAGGTAATAGTTGACTATATTTTAAATAAATATAGGTTAATTGTATTTTAAATAAAATATCAGATAAAGGGAGATTTA